>JAWNMV010000605.1:0-198913 GCA_035043635.1 Drosophila rellima
GATGGTATAGGCAGTTTATTCGAAAATTCGCTTCCTTAGCAGTCCACTTTCGGATGCACTGAAGTCCAGAGGTGGGAAGAAGTTCGCTTTGAGCGAGGACTCAGTGCAAGCATTGAAAAAAGCAATGACGACCACTCCAGTCTTAGTCCACGATGATTTTCGGAAGCGATTTTACGACCAGTGTGACGTATCACATGCCAGCTAGATGGAGATGCCAGAAGAGGCCGATCGGTTATTTCTCGGCAAAACTCAATAAGCACCAGTTTAATTATTTGTTCCCCGAGAAGGACTTTCTGGCCGCAATAATGGCGATACAAAAATTCCAGCTATACATCGAGTTGATACTTTTCACGGTCCTAACAGATGCTAGGCCTGAAGAGGCCGTATCTCTGAAAGACCATTGTAGTAGGTTGGCCAGATGGTCACTGCAGCTCCAGGCCCTAGACTTTACGATCGAGAATCGCAAGTGTATCGACATCGTGGTGGCAGATATGCTCTCACGAAGTCTATGGTGCAGGGTGCCGAGTTCGATCCGAGCGATGTCTTGGGATTCCAGATGAATAAGTTCTGATCTGAGGAATATGTGGAGTTAGTTCGGGAGGTAGAGGATAACAAGGAGTGCTTACTGGATTCAAAGGAACAGGGCTGAGTAATCTGTAAGCGCAAGCTAGTCAACAGGCTAGAAGAAGAACTAGACGGATAGACGTGGAAGTTGTGGGTACCTGAGCGCACGAGGAGCATACGGCTGCACATGGCGGGATAGCCAAGACACTGCATGCGCTGCAGAGGCAGTATTTCTGGCCAAAGATGGCAGCCCAGGTAGCGGAGTTTGTTCGGAGTTGCGGGTTCTGTAAAGAGACGAAAGCGAAGAACTTTAGATTGCAGGTCGGAAGAGGCGCTGGGGTTGTCACAGAGAGACTTTTCAGAAACTTAACATGGGGCAATACCCAAGATTCAAGCGAGGTAACGCATGTATCTTCATCGTGGTGGATAATTTCACAAAATGTTTTTAGTGAGGTTTTTGGTGCAAGAGGTTCATTAAATTTGGTGCCCTGAAGTTATCCATTCGGACAAGGGCCGACAGTTTACTGACAAAGTCTTCGAGGAGATGCCCCAGGTTTATGGAAGTAATTTTTTGCGATCCGCAGTACACTTACACAAAACAATGCAGCAGAGCGTGTTAATTGGTCAGTATTGGCGGCGATTAGAGCTTACCTGGAGACTGACCATCGGGAGTGAGACCTGTATCTTCCGTAGATCGAGGTAGCGTTGCGCAATATCGTTCATACGGCGACTGGAGTATCTCTGTTCTTTGCGTTGTTTGGCCAAAATTTGATGTTAAACCACACACAGTTCACGCTAGGACGCAAGCTGAAGTCGCTAAGCGACCACGAATATGCGTCGTTAGGCAGGGCAGACAAGCTGAGCCTACTCCAGGAGACGATCCAGAAGCAGTTACATGCCACGTATAAGCGGAGCAGCCAACGCTACAATGAGAGAGCACGCGCTTTGCATTTAACTCCAGGCCAGGAAGTATTCCGACGCAACTTCAGCTTGAGCAACTTTAGCAAACCGTACAATGCGAAGTTTGTTCTGAATTTTCTGATGGCACGCGTGGTTAGGGCCATAGGCTCGAATATGTACGAGTTGGAGGATGAGCAAGGACGGCGGGTCGGGTGTTTCACTCCAAAGACATCCGTCAGTAATGGGCAGCGGAGCGAGCGATAGTCGGCGGTGTAGTGTGGGCAACGCATCCTCATCATTGTATAGTCCCATGCAGACGAATATTTGCGCCACTTGCCTCGGCGAGTATAAATACTGTCGAGCCGGTCGGACGTCTTCGTGCCGGTGTTGCTTCTGGGTCTGGGCTGGCCGATAAATTTCCACAAATCTCAAATAAACCCAAGTGTGACTGTGGACGGCGGAAAACGGCACAACTGATAAGGTAGTCCGAAAGTTAGGCCATTTTGGGGATAGAGCGAGTAGAAGAGTGCGTGAGAGAGAATGGCTTTCATGGTATATGTGAGCGAGGTGCTCGCCGAATGCACTGACGGTTCTGACTTGCGTCAATGCCAAGGGCGATTGGCCGTTGACCGTTCGGGACCGTTGCGTGGAAGGAGAGAATTCGGCATAGCAACAGGCAGTTTTTCGAACAAGCGGGAGTGTGGTCTGAATGTTTTTTATACCCTGTGCCCATTGAAAGTGGTCAACAAGGGTATAATGGTTTTGTGAAATGTATGTAACAGGTCGATCCTATAAAGTATATACATTCTTGATCAGCATCAACAGCCGAGTCGTTTGAGCCTTGTCCGTCCGTGTGTTTGACTCAAAGGATCTCAAAGACTATAAGAGCTAGAGACTTAAAATTTGGTTTGTAGGTTTCTGGATACTGGGCGCAAATCAAGTTTGTTTTAAAATTTGGATCGAACCTGTATATCGTATAGCTGCCATAGGAACGATCAGTCGAAAGTCAAGTTTTAATACGAAAAACTTTTTTGTTGATTGAGATGTCTCAACCAAACTGACAGAATATACATCCAGAATGATATCGTTCATCTTGACCAAACTTGGTTAAAATCAATCAACTATATCATATAGCTGCCATAGGAACGATCAGTAGAAAATCAAGTTTAAGTATGAAAAACTTTTTGGTTTTTTAGGATATCTTGTCAGAGTTCCAGGACCCAGGTCGAGAACACTCGACTTTAGCCGCACCTCCTCGCGAGCGAAGCGATCCGGGGGCGGAGCCCTCTTGTTTTTTATGAAGCATCCTCGGAATGCCTACTATAGAATTAAACATAAATAGAGAAAAGTATGTAGCATTAATAGATACAGGAGCCACCTTAAGTCTGGTAAACGACCAAATCAACGGTTACAGACAAATAAAATTAAACAGACCAATACGGTACAGTACGATAAATAGCAATGACATTATAGAGCATGAAATTCATACAACAGCACCAAGAGAATTTAATTTACCAAGTAATGCAAGGGTTCGATGGAAAGTAGCCCCGTTAACAGGAAGAAAGTACAGTTTCATCATAGGCATAGACCTATTGAATTTTTTCAACGCTTTTGTCAATATTATAAAAAAAAAACACTTTAACCCTAAATCATAAGGAAAATTCTATCATAAATAACGCTTATCAGTACAAAGAAGTATGTACATTAGAAAGCAAGGAAGGAAACCTCGATAATCTAAAACTAGATCACCTGAACAAAGAAGAACGAAATGAAATGGAATTTATTATTATTTTTCAAAAAGGGAGACATATTGACGAGTACGACAGAGATAGAACACGAGATACGGACAACCACAGACGAACAGTAATATTCAAAACTTTAAAGGTATCCACCCCAACATGAGGAAGAAGTAAGGAGACAAATAAAAGAAATGACAGAGCATGGTATAATAAGGAAAAGTAATTCAAGATATTCAAGCCCGTTGATAGTAATACTGAAAAAATTCAACAATTCAGGTAAAAATAAATATTGAATAGTAATTGACTATAGAAAGTTAAACGAAATCACTATAGATGACAAGTTTCCGATCCCAAATATCGGTTCTATTTTGGACAAACTCGGAAGAGCTCAATATTTCACTACACTAGACTTGGCCAAGGGCTATCATCAAATCTTGGTTAAAGCATAGAACTGACAGTTAAAAAAAGGCCTCGAAGAAACCTGAACTCCATATAAAAACTAGTGGGCGGTGCTACAGTCTAGCATACTCGACTGTCGGAGACCCCGTACTTTCTATGGAAAAGTAACTCCTTATTAAAAGAAAATAATATAAATCTGTACATATATAAAACATTGTATCAGGAGGTATAAGACAATAGAAAATTCCCAATCTGCGAGTCTGATTGTGGTATCTCCAGAAACATCAAAAATTTGCATACTCAGTATACATTTTCGACCAATCGTTCCTATGGCAGCTTTATAATATAGTAGACCGATTTCAACCAAATAAAACAAAAAAGCTTTTCAAACTAAAGCTTGATTTTCGACTGATTATTCCTATGGCAGCTATATGAAATAGCGGACCGATTTCAACCAAACCTGGTCAGAATGTATAGAACTATCCTTTATGCATATTCTGTTAGATTGGTTGAGATATCCTTTAAATTGTCGTTTAAAATAAGATATTTCTAATTTGTGGGCGTTAAAGTGGGCGTGGCCAAAATATAAAACAAACTTGATCTGCTTGCAATATAGACGGATCTAAATACCAGGTTTGAAGGCTCTAGCTCTTATAGTCTCTGAGATCTAGGCGCTCTTACAGACGGACGGACAGACAGAAACGTTTTTGTGGACAAAAATTAAATAATTTTGTTTTTCTTGTATTAATACAAGTGGAGAATTTAAATTAGAAGATGGGTGCACTCAATACGAGTTGTGCTTGCGTGCCATAGCATATTTCTCCTATATTAACATTAATTTACATTTTTCATTGCGTATTCTCTCCTCTTTTTACCAAAATCAGCTTTGCATGTTCAAATTTAAAACAAACTACAGTTGAGGTATAGATTCTCCACTCAACTTTTTGTTATTTGTTCGGGATGCATTGGCAACGTTGCCTTTCTGCTCGTAGACAGAAAAAGATTGAGCATTTTAAGCCGCTAAAAATTGTTTAAGTTTGAGTACTAAGCTTAAAATATTGAGCCCTATACGCCGCTAAAAGTTGTTTAAGTTTCAGTACTAAGCTTTAATCATATTGACTAGCTGACAGAATTATCAAGTTCTTCTTCTTCTCCATTATTTAAATGGATTTAAGGCCTAGAAGACGGATTTTGTTTTCATACTATATTTAGTTCAAGGAATTATATAAGTGATTTTTTTGACTTTTTAAAAAACGTACCATCGATTATTATAAACCACGTTATGAAATGGGAACAAGTTGAGGTAAAAATGTTTCTTTTCAAGTGTTTCTTGAACTAGATCCTAATAGTTTGATTCGGCCTTTTTTCATATTGTTTCAGTAAATTACGTTGTTCCGTCTACAAAGAATGAAAAAAGTGTATTCTCGGCTTTCATATTAGCGGACGATTCTTTCCAAATCAACCCCCTCTCTAGGCTATCTTAAGAGGGACGATGATACTTGGACAACTTCTAGTGAAGAATCAGTTGATGCTCTTTTAATAAAGCACTTCCCGGAATGTTCCCAACATGGTTCGTGCATTCATCAAGGCACACATAAAGTTCCAATGAACCCATCACTTTTAAGTGCACATAACATCAACTGGGGAATAAACAGTTTTAAACCGTTTAAATCACCCGGACCTGATGGTACCACACCTGCGCACCTTCAACATGCGGGCAACATTGCAATAAATTGGCTCCAAAGCATTTTTACTGAAATCTTTATGACCGTTGCTTTCCTCGACATAGAGGGCGCCTTCAACAACGTTTTCCCGACAGCGATTACTGAAGCACTGTTGGACCTAGGAATCAAAAGCCGGCTAGTGGGATTAATCAGTCAATTGATTACATAAAGGGCTGTGACATCCACACTTGGCTCTTCGACTCTGAAAAGATACGTCAGCAGAGGAACTCCCTAAAGGGGAGTGCTCTCGCCACTTCTATGGAACCTGGTGGTGAATAAACTATCTTGTGACATATAAGGAGTGGCTTCCAGATAATTGCCAACGCGGACAACGTTGCAGTGAAATTCACCGGGAAATATCCCCCGACTTTATGCGATCTTATGATGGTCAAACTAAATAGGTTGGCCACCTAGGCCAATAAAAACTAAACCACCAGGTAGGAGGTATAAATTACACTTTCAGACTTCCTGATCACTGCAGTGTTTTCCAAGCCGAAATTTTAGCAATTAACGAAGCCCTCACTATCCTTAAGAATTCTAATGCCACCTCTGGCCCTATAAACATATATAGCGACAGTCAAGCGGCTATTAAGTCCATAGCACCGACCACTACCAAATAAATTTCGGTTTCGAAATGTCGCAAATCTCTGCATAAGATGACAGAACATTTCGATATATGCCTAATATGGGTACTGGGGCATCAAGACATCTCAGGCAACTTCATAGCAGACGAGTTGTCTAGAAGGGGCACTACTGAAATCCTCCTTCCGGATAAAGATAATACAAGTAAAGGGTAAACACACGATGTGAAACCACGCTGGTCGGCCGCGTGGCCCGACTAACTTGGCCTCATATAGAGAAGGCTCGATCCTCAGCTCTGTGTAATCTCAGAGCTTGTCGAACGCTCTCTGACCTGCTATTGGCTAGTAGGCATTCACGCCCTAAGACTCAATTCTCCCTACAATGATTTCTGCAGAAGCTGCTGAAGGAGGAAGAAGATGGGATGAGGAGGAAGAAGAATCTCCGGAGCACTTCTTCTGCTCCTGCCCGGCTCTAAGCAACAGAAGACTCCGCGCCCAAAGATAAACGAGCCTTTCTAAACGACCTAAGCGATCTTGCCCCAGTGAGAAATTCACACAGTCATCGAAATGGACTACCTTCTGACTCAGATATTTAAGTCTACACGCAAGCAAAAAGGATTCACGGATCCGGGGGATCACAATGGGCCCAGCCAAGCCTAAGTTCGTAGTAACGACACCCTCTCTAACCTAGCCTAACCTAACCTGCTTGTAAAAAATATATTATGTATTAAATTAAATGGAAAATAACATGATCTGGAAAAAAATGTTGGCTCTTTTTTAATGAGTTTGGCTCTTTATTTTTGGCTCAATCGTGCATGCAGAAGACATCACAATGGGACTTTTTGTAACGAAAAATATACAGAGTTCCACCTGAACGTTCAGCTGGTCTGTGCAGCCATCTTATAGAAAGTTCGCTTTTATTCATGTGTGAGCGGGGTATTTCGGTATACGCTAGCTGAAGTACTAGCGGAAGCTTCCGCTACGGTATCAGGGGCCCTCCCTAAAAGGGTGGGAGTTTTTTTTTAAATTTCCCTGGCTATAGGCCACTGAAAAGCTGTACGGAATTGGAGACAAAAAATAAATAAATAAATAAATAGTTGTTTTCCGCACGATCCGGTCTGCATAACAAAGTGCTTTGCACGGCAATCTACTTAACGCAGAGAATCCCGAATGCATTCTCGATGCAACGCCGAGCTCGACTCAGACGATAGTTGAAAATGCGCTCGTCTTTCGCTAGGGCCTTGGCTCCGTATGACTTCATTAGTTAGGTGTCTAATGGGAACGCATCATCCCCTACTAAGAAATAAGGAGTTGCAACACCATTTAACATTGAGTTCTCCGAAAACTCAAGATCACCCGACAGCAATGCCTTTCCCAGCTTGCTGTGCGAAAAAATCCTTCAGGTAAAGAGATAAGATGCATCGCATACCACAACCATCAACACAATCGAATTAAATCCCTAGTATTGTATACAAAAGGTTATTGTTAGGGAGGGATATATTAGATAAGAATTAACTTTGTAATTGTAAAAAGCACTGCCACTATCAGGAGGCTTTTTTATTGGAACATATTTGGCGTCTATGGCACCAATGCAGTTTGGAAAGTTTTACTGCTCTTCAAATTTATCGCCCCACTTAAACATATTTTGCTTGTTCCACCTCGGAGATTCTCCGGACTGCGCAGAGCAAATGCCATCGCATACCAAGTCTACCGGTTTTCCCATATGTTGCTAGCTGATGCGGTAATTTGACGCAATTTGACGTTGAAAGCTTCCTGATGCAAGCGCTCTAATAAAATGAGAGACAAATCAAATATTTAAATGTACATATAATAATATTATACTCACTCAATAACAGCGGATAACTTAGCTTTGAGTGGAATAGCATCGGGACGGAAGGAAGTTTAACATGCTAACTGATCGACAACCGATAAAATATTTGCATTCGAAACATAAAGGGAAAGACATTTCACCTAGACATCTAAGATGGCTATTGAAGCTAGAAGAGTACCAATTCGAAAATGGCTATCTAAAAGGAAAGGAAAATAGAGTAGCTGACTTTTTGAGCCGATTTGAAGACAATGACTACACGCAAAATAAGAAAAATTACATACAAGACGAAAAAAAGGACAACATATCGGATGTAAATATAATAGCAAACGTAGAGGATAAAGAAGATAATATGTCAATAGCAACAATACACTCAGCCGAAGAAAACTTACAAATTCATTTTTTTATAAAGGAGGAGATAGTTAATAAAAACAAAACGCAGATATTTATTACAAACTGCAAAATTAAAATAGTAAATGGTAAAAGAATGATTTTTATAGCTAAACATGACTTTTCAACGATGGGATTGGAATTTACTCGGAGCTATCGTACCACGAATACAATATAGTACAAGAAAAATTAATAGAAATTTTTTCAAACGACAAGCAAATAGAATTTATTAAATGTACACTTAGAGCTCAAAATATTGAATACGAGCCAAAAAGCCAAAAGTTAAGCAAATATCGTTCTACCCCGTAAGAGAAAGTATGCATTCAGGTATTCAAGAAACTTACAATCAATTAAGATATAGAATATACTATCCAAAACTACTAGAATTGGTTCAAATGGTTATTAACCAATGTGTTAAATATGATAGGAAACCTATGAAGAACAAGTTCAAGAGAACAGATACCCCATCAAATAAAAATCAAGTTGTGCATATAGACAAATACGTAGTAAAAAATACACATTTCCTAACAACTATAGACAAATTTTCCAAGTTTGCAGCAGCATATTCATTAAATGATAGAAATCACATGACCATAGTAAAAACGCTATAAGAACATTTCACAAAGATAGGAAGGCCAGATAAAATCGTAGCTGATAATGAGCTTAACTTAAAGAATTATTAATGCAAGCAGGAATAGAGTATCATCTAACTAAACCAAATAGTCACACCGGAAATTCCGACATAGAAAGGCTACATAATTCATTGGAAAAAAAGTTTAGGGTAACATATAAAACAGAAACATCAAACATGACAATAAAACAGATAATGCAAAAAGCCGTGAGAAATTACAATGTCAGATATCACTCTTCAATTAAATGCACCCCGAACAAAGCTGAAAAAAAGGTAGAATTGACAAAAATTAAAGAAAATATAGAAATCGCTAAGCAAAAAATGATTAAAAAAACAACAGTAACAGACAAAACTATGAAGAAAAACGAGAAGGGTTTATAAAGAACTTCTAAAAAAATCTGGCGATTTTTTCATTCTACCAGCTAAATTTTATTAAGTAGCGCATTGCGGATGGGAGTACCATCATGTCAGACTGTCAGAAGGCATAAAAAAGCATTCAAGCACCAGACCGTAAGCACTCAAAAATTTTGTAGATCCCGAAACGCGTGCGCACACACAAAACATAGAAAGGCTGTGGCGCGACATGCGGGGCAACATCCCACGCTTTGGTCGAAAAAAGGAACATTATATTGGTTATTTGGCGAGTTTCCAATTCGAGGTGAAATCGGTCCATAGGGACAGGATTCATGAGCTTTTTATAGCTATGAGGCGAGGCTTTATGATCCTTACAGAGAATCCGGAATCAACGAAGATGTGCATTCCGCCGTGGTTAGTAGTATGTGATTAATGCGCCGCCTGTGGCTACAAGGATTGCTGGGCGTTGTCCTGCCACAACGAGGACTTCTGAGGATTGTCGTGCAACAACGAGGACTGCTGGCCCGGTTCTGGGACAACAAGGATTGCTGAGGTTTGTCCTCCGACAACAGCGATTGTTGCCTATGATCCTGCGGTAACGAAGACTGGAGATTTGTTTTGCGACAACAAAGATTGGTGGCTATGATCCTGCGACACAAGGACTGGTGACTTGGAATTTCCCGCTTCTGCAAGGTCTTGGTCTTCTCGTTCTGCTCTGCGTACTTCCTCTGCGGCTGCGTGACCTTTTTGTTTTTTTTTGCGCCGTCAAACTAACAGCACATGCTCTCGCAAAACTGCAAACAATGCTTCGCTCATTGGTCAGTAGGCGACGCTGCTCTCACAAATAAACACAGTTATAGTGTTTTTTGTTGTCAAGCAAACTGCGCCTGCGCTCATCAACTAACGGTGTTTTGCTCCCACGGCTACGCACGACCATAATTACCTTAAGATTTCACGTTTCTTTCTACCTGAAAATACCTGAGTCCTGTGAATAAATAGGCATCCAATTACTGATAGTCCAGTGATTTGGTACAACGTTATAATTTTATTTAAGCTTAATGCAAGATTAACAATTAGGTGTATTCTCATCCCCGGCTGGTCAAACTCTGCCCTGATCTGCGCCCGCTATCCAGGAACCTACATACCAAGTCTCTAGCTCTTATAGTCTCCGAGATCCTTTGACTCAAACAGACGGACAGATAGACGGACATGGCTCAATCAACTCGGCTATTGATGCTGATCAAGAATGTATATACTTTATCGGGTCGGAAATGCTTTCTTCTGCCTGTTATATACATTGCACAAAGCCATAATACTCTTTTTGACCATTTTCAATGGGCACAATGGCGCAATGGTGGTCACAATGAGCTCGATCACTTCTTGGTTGTTCCTTAAATAGTCGCTTGCAGCAGGACCTCGCTTAGTAGTCTGGGGTGCAATAAACATACTTTCCTCTAATTTTGGTAAGTCTTTCTCCTGACAGACTGTTGTGTTGTCAATTGACAGGCAATTCCCTAAGACGGCGTATGTCTCTAATGAATCCATTGCCAGTTTGTTGTACTCCAGTAAAATTTGCCAGAACTATAGCCTTGTGTAGTACCGCCGTTGTAGCATGAATTTCCACGTCTTTGGATCATGGCTTCCTCGATGGTGTGCTCGTCATCCTGGCATTGCTTCTGCTGCATGGTGTAGATAATGGTCCGCCAAAGCCTTGATCCTCGAGTCGGTGATTATAGTCACCTTGTTTGTCAATTTGTTGATGATACAGTGCATTTAATTCAAATCGATGATGCGCCATACTATGCATTGTTGAAGGGGAACAAGGGGGCTCCGGCTCCGGGCTCCGAGCACACTCGACTGTAGAATACCCTGTGCCCTGGCTCTCCGATAGGTCATAAGTATGTATGTGCGCTACGTTAGGCATGTCGAAGGTGTGATGATGCGGCATTACCTTTTTGACTAATTGTTCGTATTACATCTATGTGATCTAGTGAACCGATTTAAACCAAATTACAAATTCTGAATCTGTTAGTTTGGATGACTTATCTCTAAAAACAACAATAATTTTGTTACTATATCTTAAAATTCGTTCCTATGTCAGCTATTTTATAACCGATTTCAACCAAACTTGGTCCGGATGTAGAATACCATCCCAAATGCGTATTCTGTTAGTTTGGTTGAGATACCTCAAACAACCAAAACTACTAAATCTTGATTTTCGACTGATCGTTCCCACATGCATATTGTCCCAGTTTGGCTGAAATATCTCAAATAACAAAAAAGTTTTTCGTACCAAAAATTGATTTTCGACTGATCGTTCCTATGGCAGCTATATTATATAATGGACCGATTTTAACCAAGTTTGGTCAGGATGTATGGGACTATCCTTAATGCATATTGTCTCAGTTTGGCTGAGATATCTTAAGCAATAAAAAAGTTTTTTATACTAAAACTTGATTTGCGACTGATCTTTACTTTAGCAGCTATATGATATAGTAGCCCGATTTTAACCAAGTTTGGTCAGGATGTATGGGACCACCTCATATGCATATTCTATTAGTTTGATTGAGATATATTAAACAACAAAAAAGTTTTTCATACTAAAACTTGATTTTGGACTGATCGTTCCTATGGCAGCTATATGATATAGTGGTCCGATCGAAATTTCAAAAAAAAACTTGATCTGCGCCCGCTATCCAGGAACCTACATACCAAGTTTTAAGTCTCTAGCTCTTATAGTCTCCGAGATCCTTTGACTCAAACAGACGGACGGACGGACAGACAGACGGACATGGCTCAATCAACTCGGCTATTGATGCTGATCAAACATATATATACTTTATAGGGTCGGAGATGCTTCCTTCTGCCTGTTACATACATTGCACAAAGCCATAATACCCTTTTTGACCATTTTCAATGGGCACAGGGTATAACTAGTGGGCGGTGCTACAGTCGAGCATACTCGACTGTCGGAGACCCCGTACTTACTATGGAAAAGCAACTCCTAATTAAAAGCCTAGTGGGCGCTGCTACAGACGAGCATACTCGACTGTCGGAGACCCCGTACTTACTATGGAAAAGCAACTCCTAATTAAAAGACTAGTGGGCGCTGCTACAGACTAGCATAATCGACTGTCGGAGACCCCGTACTTACTATGGAAAAGCAACTCCTGATTAAAAGAAAATAATATAAATCTGTACATATATATTAAACATTGTATCAGATGGTATAAGACAATAGAAAATTCCCAATCTGCGAGTCTGATTGTGGTATCTCCAGAAACAACAACAATTTGCATACTTACATTTTCGACCAATCGTTCCTATGGCAGCTTTATAATATAGTAGACCGATTTCAACCAAATAAAACAAAAAATTCATACAAAAGCTTGATTTTCGACTGATTGTTCCTATGGCAGCTATATGATATAGTTATCCGATTTCAGCCAAACTCGGTCAGAATGAGTAAGATAACCCCAGATGCATATTCTGTTAGATTGGTTGAGATATCTCAATAAACAAAAACATTTTTCATACTAAAGCTCTGTTTGTGGGCGTTAAAGTGGGCGTGGCCCAAATATAAAATAAACTAGATCTGCTTGCAATATAGACGGGCCTACATACCAAGTTTGAAGGCTCTAGCTCTTATAGTCTCTGAGATCTAGGCGCTCTTACAGACGGACGGACAGACAGACGGACGGACAGGCAGACAGATAGACAGACGGACATAGCTATATCGACTCGGCTGTTGATGCTGATCAAGAATATATATCCGTATGTGTTCCTATGGCAGCTATAGGATATAGTCATCCGACTTCTACCAAATTTAGTCACGACGTAAAAAACAGTCCCAAAAATACAATTTATGAATTTGGCTAAGATAACTTAAGAAAAAAAAAAGTTTTCCATACAAAAGGTTAATTTCATCCGATTGTTGATTTGGCAGCTATAGGATATAGTCATCCGACTTCGACTAAATTTGGTCTGTATGTGAAAGCCAGCCGCAAAAATGCAATTAGTGAGTTTGGTTAAGATAACTTGAGAAACCAAAAAGTTTTCCTTACTAAAGTTTACTTTCATCCGATTTTTCCTATGACAGCTATAGGATATAGTCATCCGACATCGACCAAATTTGGTCAGGATGCAACAGGCAGTCCCAATTATACAATCAAAAGGGCACAGGGTATAACTAGTGGGCGGTGCTACAGTCGAGCATACTCGACTGTCGGAGACCCCGTACTTACTATGGAAAAGCAACTCCTGATTAAAAAAAAATAATATAAATCTGTACATATATATTAAACATTGTATCAGGAGGTATAAGACAATAGAAAATTCCCAATCTGCGAGTCTGATTGAGGTATCTCCAGAAACAACAAAAATTTGCATACTAAGTATACATTTTCGACCAATCGTTCCTATGGCAGCTTTATAATATAGTAGACCGATTTCAACCAAATAAAACAAAAAATTCATACTAAAGCTTGATTTCCGACTGATTGTTCCTATGGCAGCTATATTATATAGAAGACCGATTTCAACCAAACTTGGTCGGAATGTATAAGATCACTCCAGATGCATATTCTGTTAGATTGGTTGAGCTATCTCAATACACAAAAAAGTTTTTCATACTAAAGCTTGATTTTCGACTGATTTTTCCTATGGCAGCTATGTGAAATAGCAGACCGATTTCAACCAAACTTGGCCAGAGTCTATGAAATCACCCCAGACGCATATTCCGTTGAATTGGTTGAGATATCTCAATAAACAAAAAAATATTTCATACTAAAGCTTGATTTTCGACTGATTGTTCCTATGGCAGCTATATGATATAGCGGACCGATTTCAACCAAACCTGGTCAGAATGTATAAAACTATCTCTTATACATATTCTGTTAGATTGGTTGAGATATCCTTTAAATTGTCGTTTAAAATAAGATATTTCTAATTTGTGGGCGTTAAAGTGGGCGTGGCCAAAATATAAAATAAACTAGATCTGCTTGCAATATAGACGGACCTACATACCAAGTTTGAAGGATCTTGCTCTTATAGTCTCTGAGATCTAGGCGCTCTTACATACGGACTGACAGACAGACATAGCTATATCGACCCGGCTGTTGATGCTGATCAAGAATATATATCCGTCTGTCCGTGTAAACAAAAGGATCTCAAAGATGGTAAGGGCTAGGATTACCCAATTTGGAATATATACTCCCTATAAAAACAGGCAACTCCAGTATATGTTGAAATTTTCCCACGCCTACTGTGGGGGGCGTAATTCAAAAAATACTGACATCTCCTTTAATTTAGGGTTTTAAGTTAGATTTGTACATTTTTTTATGACAACGGGTATAGGATCATACCCAGCAACGAATCACCAACTTGGTTCTTAAATAGTGAAGATATTAACAACCTTGTGGCAGCAAAGAAATGAAATTAAAATGATTAATTAATTCATTTTATATTTACTTTACCAGAATGTATGTATATCGAGTTAGCCAGCATCTGCCTAATTTTTTTATTTTCGTTTTATTTTATGTTTTTCGTTTATTTAAATTGTTTTTGCCAGCGCCAACACAATCGGTAAATGGGTCCGATGCTAAAAATACGAGCCTGTGCGATAGAGGTCGTGGGTTCGAATCTTGGTTGTGGCGTTCATTTTTAAAATTTTTTTTTACAACACATATAAATTTAAATTTCATGTCCATTGCTCCATTTATTTTTTTCCTGCAATTGGACTTTGCCTAAAAATCAGATTTTTGGATATGGCGGAAAATAGTCAGATTTGGCGGGAAAAAGCTAAATTTCGTGAAATAGTAGAGATTTGGCAAGAAGACCTAATCTGCGAGTTTCGTACTAAAGGTTAATTTCCATCCGATTGTTCCTATGGCAGCTATATGATAGTAATCCCATTTAAATCAAACTTGGTAACGATATAAGAGACACCCCCGAACATACAATCTGTGAGTTTGGTTAAGATATTTTAAGAAACAAAAAAGTTTTCCATACTTAAGGTTAATTTCATCAGATTGTTGATGTGGCAGCTATAGGATATAGTCATCCGACTTCGACTAAATTTGGTCTGTATTTGAAAGCCAGTCGCAAAAATGCAATTAATGAGTTTGGTTAAGATAACTTGAGAAACAAAAAAGTTTTCCATACTAAAGGTTAATTTCACCCGATTGTTCCTATGGCAGCTATAGGATATAGTCATCCGACATCGACAAAATTTGGACAGGATGTAACAGGCAGTCCCATATATACAATCTGTGAGTTTGGTTTAAATAAATATGTTGTGTGAAAATTTCAGCCTTCTATCTTTAGATTTTTATATATATATATATTAAAAATTTTAATGATGTCGTGCAAGTTAGTACATACACTCATTTATATCATATATGTTTGATAGCTGCCATAGAATCGATTGGTCGATAATTAAGGAATAGTATACTATTTATTATATATATATACAATATATTAATCGAACTTGCTGCATTTTGCCTAGGCTCAGTGTATCTTACTGTCGAGTGCACTCGACTGTTCCGCTTTTTTTATTTGAATTTGTTTATGTTTTTGTGTGTATGTGTATTAAAAAAGGTGCATTATATTAACTCGAGGTTTGAAAACGATTTCAATTTTATTTCAAGCTTTTTTTCTTTTAATTTTGTTAGCTTTTAAGATAAGATTTGTGAAGGAGTTTCCCCGATTTGGTCTATATCATGACTCTTCCAATCACCTTTACTTCCTCGGCTTTTAATCTTTGATATTCTTGTTTTTAATCTGTTTATTGGAGACATAAACTGTGTCCCCCTGGTGATGGGTCTTGTCCTGTTCTTATTAAATCGAAAAAAATATCGACAGGCTTGCGGTTAGTAACTTGTCTACAGCTTTCAAATCCTACTCTAATACCTTCAATTTGGGTTGTCGCTTTTCAGACACCTAAAAATTGTAATGAAGGTTGAATGGAAGAACTTCGGTCAATTTCTCGCGCAAATGTATTGACGGATTAGATTCGATTGGAAAAAGCTTCGCAAAGTTAGAAAATTTGTCAGTACAACTTAAGAACTTATAGTTTTCAATCGTGAACAAATCGATGAAGATAATCTCACACAGGTATGTGGGAATTGGAGTCAGTTAGAGCTCTGTCGAATTTTAATTTAATTTAATTTCCTTAGCATTTCGGTGAGCTCTCAAATGATCTTCCCCTATTACTCTACACTTTTCTTCTTTGTCGCTTAAGTCGACTACTACCCTCTGGGTTATACAAATTTTCTATCCCGAAAATGATTCTAGGTGACTGATACCGAAAGCCACATGCCTATCGACCTGCCACCACTGACCTATACCTTATTCTATCGACTGTTATATCCTTCTCAGCTTCATTTTATCGCAGCTCGTAATGGTGTTGATCGGTCCCTCTACAGCCTTACGCACCTCGTAGCGTGCGTTCCGCTTCACTTTCGTTACCTCGTATGGACCCAGATATTCGCTAGCCAGTTTCTTACCAGCCACAAACTGTGTGCGGCGAATTGCGACAAGGTCACCCTTCTTACATCCGATATCATCCTTACGTCCTTTTTGTCGTACTGCTTTTTGTCAATTTCCTGGGTGCGCTGAATCTCCTCTATCGCGTTCTTTCGTATTTCTTGTCTTTCGTCATCGAAACCCTCGCAAATCTCTTTTTCCAACAGCAGCAGCATCTCGTTCTCGGCCTTTGTCCTCATCCTTACTCCTTTAGTTGTGGATACGTGAATAGTACTATTTATGACCCTTTGAGTAATCGGCACAAATCATTTTTCTGGTTTCTTGCTGACAGCTTTTGGTTTTTCAGTACCGGCCACTATTATTCCTCCACAGAACCACCCAGAATATGAATATTTTTCTGAAGAAAGTGACACTTCTTCCACTTTATGTTCAGGCAAAACACAGCTGCCTTGTTTAATAATAGTTTCAACTTTCGTAAGAATTTCTCTGCCGTTGCTCCATAAACCATGAGATAATCCATATACAGATCCAAAATGACATCATATATTAAATTTTCGAACACAGGCACTCTGTTCAGATCAAGGAGTTCCTGCTTCGTGATAAATGCCGGAAACTCTCTGCTGCTCTCTTCAACTCTGACGTGGAAGAAATCATTCTCCAAATCCATAACCGTGAAATATTTTGCGTTTTGCAAACCCGGAATCAATCCGTTAGGACCATTTTGTTCAACTGGCGATAATCAATACAAACACGATTGGCACCGTGTTTCTTCTTTACTATTACCATACGACTGGCAAAGTTTGCTGCTTGACTGCTCACTAATAGCGATGCGAATTGGTACCTGCCAAAAAGGCATGATGTTGGCATCAGGAACGATTTTCAGCTGGATTGAACATTCTGCAGTCTGCTTGGAGACTTTGAACTCGCTTATCATGGATTGAACATCAGATTTTAACCGGAGAGGGATTTCTGGATCAGTATTTGTCTCCACTATTCGACGCCATCCATTTTGTTGAAAGGTGATCTATTTCTTCACTATTATTTTATTAATCTTTAGGCTTTTAAGCCACATTTACGTTTGTGGGAGATGTGCACTGCGCTGACATATGTCCAATATTATTGCATCGAAAACATTTTGGCTCGGCTTTGCAGTCCTTGCGCAAGTGATCTGCAGCACCACAATTGGAACAATGCTGTATTCTGACGAATTTTCCACTTGCACCTTTGTCGTTACTTTTGGTCGGCTGAAACTGCTTCTTCTCGGTGCTGATCTTCTCATTCATGCCCACTACCTTTTCGTAGACGTCACGTAGTTCCTTGAAGGATGTGCAGCTGTACAAGCAGTTTTTAAAATCGGTTTTGAGATTCAGTTCAACGTGTCTATCTCAACGTGCTGCGATGCGCTTCATCTGAAGCACGTACTCGTGAAAAAATTCCTTCTTTTTCTTTGAACGAGCACTTAATTGTTTTAAGAAGCTCGGCTCCGCAAACGCAGAAGCTTCTGGTGTTTCGAACACCGGTTCCTAACTCTCTCTCTCTCTCTCTGCGTGTTGGCTTGCGTACGTATTTCGGCTGACATCTCATTCTTCTTTGTTTTCATCAGAAATTAACTGTTCTTAAACTGCGCAGTTGAAAATTTTGTTAAACACAATTATCTCTGTCTATACCGCTTGAGCCCCCAAATGTATAACGGCTTATCACTGCGGACGGAAGTCCGCGCTAGTGAAGAAAGCATCCCGAAGGGTGCGAAAGGCGTCTAGCAATATACACAGGAGAATGGAAAATTTGCTTTGATTGTCCGATCAGGTCGAGTTATATACCGATCGAAAAGTATTGTTCTAACTAACAAAAGTGCATACTAATACTTCTGGAAACTCACCTGACTCGCGAGATAAGCACGTGTTAGTGGGTGGGGCAAAATTTAAATGATTAAAATTTTGTATTTTATTGTAATTTTTACCAAAAATACGTCGAATGACACCTCGATCATAAAAATCCGACTGGCTCGACATATAATTGAATTTGAAAAATTTCGTCGCCTTCTCAAAATGAGATCAAAAGTCAGTCAATTAGTTTTTTTTTGTATCAAAGCGTTGAAATAGCTAATATTTGTGAATGTGGATCTATTCCCAATCAAAAAACTCGAAACGTTTGCTCTACGACTTTTTCGAAAAATCGCTAGTTTAGCGGAAAATCGCTAAGACTCACAGAATCCAAACGATAGAAGCTACATATATATTCTATGCATCGTTGGAAAGGTATTTTTAAGCGCTTTTAGGCATAACTTTCAATTTTTTCTCTTTAGTATATGGATAAATGGCTACAGGTGAAAAAAGCTTTTTTGTTTCACTTTTTGGCGATTTAAAAAATACGCCGATAACGATTTTTTGAACTTTTAATATGTTTTAGTATGTACAATTTCGCGTTGTTTGACATATTATACATAAAGTTCTACAGATGGGTTTGGAAGATATTATCCAAACTCTTTGTAGTTTTTATACCCTGCACCCATTGAAAATGGTTAAAAAAGGATTTACTTCGAAAAGCAATTTTTATGTTTGAGATATTTTAACCAAATTTACAGAATATGCAAATGGGAAGATCCCATACATTCTGTCCAAACTAGGTTAAAATCGGACCACTATATCATCTAGCTGACATAGGAACGATCAGTCTTTTGAGATATCTGTGGTAGTCCTTTATATAATGACCAAGTTTGGTTGAAACCGATCTACTATATCATATAGCTGACATAGGAATGATTAATCGAAAATTAAGATTTGGTATGAAATTTTTTGTTGATTTTGGAGATATCTCAACCTAACTCAATCGAATCTGGTTAAGTGGAACATGTAGATGTAATCCGAATAATTAGTCGAAAACTTAATGAGGCACAATCAAATCTTCGGCGTTCCTAACGGCGTGTAAATACGTATTAGGTTATCGGAGTGCCAACGCACAGGGTATCCTACAGTCGAGCACACTCGACTGCGAGCGGATCTAGTCGTGGGGGGGCAACCAAAGCGAGCAGGGGGCGGAGCCAACTTGTTTTTTTTTTATAGGTACTGAGGCTTGGTATAGGCAATTTAAAAAATTTCTGATATCTTCTAAAAAAAAACTTCTATACGAGGTTAAAGTCTAGTGACATTTCCATGCCCCAAAATTTATGATACCAAATTTTGTGACGAACAATATTAAATTCTATGTATAACATTTTCAAAAAAAAAAGTTTCTGTCTGTTTGGTTGAAATATCTCAAACAACAAAAATGTTTTTCATACTAAGACTTGACATTCGACTGATCGTTCCGATGGCAGCTATATGATGTAGTGGCCCGATCCAAATTTAAAAACAATCTTGAGCATACCTCTAGTTATTATAGTCTCCGAGATCGGCGTTGTCCAGCACTGTTCAACAAATAGCTGATTGAACTGTTCAGTGTTGTTCTAGGCATTAGATCAAAAAAATGGCCGACACACAAATTAAAACGAAGTAGAATAGTAGCTCACTAACGACGACTATATTGGTAGAATATTAGCTAGAACGGAAACTAAAATAAATTGTTAACATAAACGCAGACATTGAGGGAAATTTTAACAAAAATAAATTGAATTCCTAAATTGAGGTTTACTTCATTGTAAGCTTTCGTGAATTACTCGACATTACGAAATACTATTTTTAGACACATTTCATACAGCATTTCATGAACTGAATTTGCAAACTGGGCTCCGTATAAACGATGAAGTATAAAGGCATAAGCGATGAGGAGTTTTATGAAAGGAGGAGTAGCTCTGTTAACTCAAGAACTTAACCCAATTGGATTTTCGAAACAACAGTAACATTATTAACAGATATTGTATTTAGTTAAATTAATAACTTATTTACTTAAAATTAATCGCTGATATTAAGCACAATTGCAATTCTCACTTGTCGGTTGCAGATGACATAGTTACATATACGTACATGTTTTGAGGGCAACCCTTATGCGATATAGCAACGGCGCTTTAAAAATAGACGGCTTCTGACTCAGTAAATGCTATTTCAAAGTGTGTGCGTGTGTGTGCGAGATTTACATGTCTTGTGTAAAGTGTGTAGTTCTATATGTCGAAAATACATACTATAATTTATTAAAACGTTTTTAGCTGCAAAATTAAAATCCGTTCGTTAATTTATAATTTTTTGGTGAGCTACATATATTTATCAAAGTTCAATTGCAATTGTAAATGTGTCTGTTTTTAGCCAACAAAGAAAGCTGAATTCGGCAGCAAATGTCAGGCGTGGATCAGGTAATGGCATTCTGGTATACATACATCTGTGTATGTACATACATTCGTACATTGATGCACATTCGTTAATGCAACTGTGTGTACATTAAATATAGGTGCACATATAAAGTAATTTAAATATCTGAGCTAAGCAAAATATATTTAACTTATGTCTATGAATGTATGTACAATAAAAAAAAATTGCATGTGAAGTGTTCACACATAGATGTGTACTTTTAATTGTATGCTCACACATAAGATTTTATATTTGTGTTTCTATGTATGTAGTTTTAATGGAGTTTGTTATTGTATAAACTGAACATTTAATGTTTTTTTCTTTTTTTTTTCAGAAAATATCTGGAACTGCAGGTACTTACATATATAATATAATAGCCTGCGTCGAACACATCCTTGCTCGTACATATTTAGATGGATGTAAATCAAATTACCTGTACATAACAGCCATATAAATTCATTTATTTATAATTATGATCAGACCAATAGGTGCGACAGTTGACTTTTATGTTAAAATGAGTAACTTCGTTTTTTCATGGTGTTGGAAAGGTACATAAACATTAAAAAGTTTATAGCTTAGGATGCTTAATGGAAGCATTTTTTAAAGTTGAACAATGTAAGAGCCGGTATACAAGTTTCTATTTATTAATACTGCAGCAATTCCCTTAGATTTGATCAAAAAATTTATTTTTAATTTGAAGGATATTACAACGCCCCAAACATATCAGTTTCGCAAACATAGCAATTTTCGATTCCGAAACGTGTTATTATGTAGAAGGTTCTTTTTCGGTTTCGTCGTTTCGGTTACGGTATCAGAACCGGTACAATGCAATTAAAAAAAATTAAATACGGTTAGAAACAAAAATGTATTAAAAAATATGTACACATATGTATGTTATGGTGAAATGGTTATACAGAGCTTTGAAATAATGTAATGAGACCTAAAACGGTGTGCAAATCCCGCACATATTTTATAATGTTCATCTTTAATTTTTGATTTGTTTCAAATGACTTCTATTCTGAACTAAAATATAGTAAAGTCTGTCGGAGAGCGCAATATACCATGGAGCCAACAAGTTGATGAGGCATCGTATGAAAACTTATCTTCTCCAGCCAATGATGATAACTCTGGTAGTATAAAATATATGAATTATGCGATATATCCATTTATAAATTATTTCGATTTACAACAGGTAATCAAAGCTCAATGCAATTCCAATTTCCACCGTTTATTGTGAAAGAAAATAATCATTCGTCATTGAGTAATACAGGGAAAGGACGCAAAGCATCGCATAATAATGGTAAGGACTGAAATTATCGACTATTTTCTTTAACTAAATAAAAATATAGGAGAATGTCCCTCAAGGCTTACGAAGGTTATTTAGTTGCCACATTACTTTTACAGTAATAATATATATTACTTTTTGTCCCTGGCACCCATTAAAAGTGGGTTAGCTATGCAATGTAGCAATAATGCATATGCATTAGCTAAAACGTAAAGCTTTTATTTATTTAAACAATTTGTGAAATATTTACGGACTGAAAACAACAGGTAAGCGAAAGTAGTTTGTGTTCGGCGTATATACTTTTTATACCCTGGGCCCATTGAAAATTATCAAGAATGGTATGATGGTTTTATGAAATGTATGTAACAGGCAGAAGGAATCATCTCCGACCCTATAGAGTATCTATATTCTTGATCAGTATCAACAGCCGAGTCGATTGAGCCATGTCCGTCTGTTTGAACGCAAGGCTCTCAGAGACTATAAGAGCTAGAGACTTCAAACTTGGTATGTAGGTTCCTGGATACCGGGCACAGTTTGCTTTTAAATTTGGAACGGAACGATCTGTTGAAAATCAGCCACAACTCCCCGCGAGCGAAGCGAGCCTTAGGTAGGCGAGCGAACTGAGCAGGAGGCGGAGAGCACAGTGCATTATAAAGTTGTCACGTATTCATAGAACCGTGACAAACCCTTTAAAGTATATATATTCTTGGAATTAGGACAGGTCTTTTTACTGCCGTACATATATATTCTAAGAAACCCCTATGAGGTAAAAGTCTAATCACGAAAACATTTCCATACCCTAAAATTTCTGATACTCAATTTTGTGACGAACGATATTAAATTGTATACATAACTTGTTCATAAAAAAAAGTTTGTGTTCCTAATTTCAATGCTCATGCAAGGCACATTTTTTAAATTTTCCCATATATTTTTCGATGACCTTTTTTCGATAATAATCGAAAAATACATATAACAGGGACCGTAATCATTATAAGTTATATTATAAAATTAAATGGTAATGATTATATTTCAATTTAAAAATTATTTTAGATTTTAATATTAAAATTATTCAATGATAATCATAAGTTTTGAGTAGTTTTATAATACTTAGACCATAATCATGAACTACTTAGACCATAATCATTATTGAGTTTTATTACTCAAAACCAATGATTATAATTAAAGAAAAACTTAAAAAATCAAAAATTTAAAAATCATGGGGGAAATGCAGAGATCGTAAAAAAATAAAGATTTTAACCGGGTATCCAGCACCGCGAAATATAAAATTCCCTTCATGTAAAAAGACCTGTGCTAGGAATTTTTATTTTGTTTGAACGAAATCCACAAATTCATATCGATAAATGGCCTATCGAATGCTTATGTGGACTGAGAGAACTGCTGATACACAGCTCAGGAATATATTGTTGCCAATTATTTCGGAAGTGTCAAATGAAAAATGGAGACAAATACAGTGCGATTCGACAGAGTGTCCATGCACATTTTAGGTACATGGTCAGAAGTTTTAGGCATATGGTCACACTGTTTTAGTTATGTTCCACACCTACGAAATAACTAGCAAATTCCTGACACAAATTTTTCGTGGTGCTGGAGACAGGCCTTTTGGTGGAACAATTATTTTCTAGGTCCATTTTAAGTAGGTGCTTTTTTTATTAAAAAATAAAT
This sequence comes from Drosophila rellima, assembly GCA_035043635.1. Taxonomy (NCBI): domain Eukaryota; kingdom Metazoa; phylum Arthropoda; class Insecta; order Diptera; family Drosophilidae; genus Drosophila; species Drosophila rellima. Next base: position 23,844 of record JAWNMV010000605.1, read on the forward strand.
AAAAATAATCGTTTACGATCCCTGGTCTAAAATGCAATTTATGTTTTTTATATATTTCGTTGTTTTTAAATATTCAACCAATAAAAATATCATCACTGAAAAAAAAATTTCTGGTTTTGAGTTAAGCAGACCTCAATGAAAATATGGGTTGGTTTTTATTATGTTTATTACAAATGTATACTATTTTCGCATATATGAATTATATTAATTTGCTATAATTTATTGGATACGATTTGAAAAATTACTGCACACCAAAATCTGCAATAAGTAAAGCAGTAAATAATAAATAAAGAGTTAAGTTGCTAGGAATACTCAACCTTAGCTTTTAATATGTCTTCCGACCAATCCTCTTTGGAAATTCCTTTAATTGCATTATTCAGAACTTTCTGCACTTTGTCAACTTGTTTCCTGAATGTATATAGTATTTCATGAGTATTTGCCATTTGCTGGCTGGCACACCAACACTCTTTATTAGTTACAAAACTGAGGGATGCGTATAAAATGCCGGCTTCCTTAGCTAATACAGCCTCAGGACAAAGAGTCATACTTAAAAGATTGGCTCCCCAATTACGATACAAGTGGTTTTCAGCAATAGTTGAATAACGTGGTCCTTCTAGTGTGATTGCGGTCCCCTTTGAGTGTACGGGAAGATCCAGCTCCCTAGCTGCTTTCAGAAGGTGACCTCGTGTGCGTTCACAGAATACAGGATACATGGGCAGATGGCACACGCCAAAAGGGCTGCCTACAACACCATCATAAAATGTTTGAGCACGTTTTGTTGTATTGTCAATAACATCGTGTGGAACCACCAAGTCCCCTTGATTAATATTCTCACACAGCGAACTTACGGTATGCGTAACGAGAATATGGGTACATCCTAACTTACGCATAGCCCAAATGTTAGCCCTATAATTAATATTAGACGGCATTATATCATGAAGGCGCCCACTTCTCGAAAGTAGAGCACAGTTGACGTTCTCAATAGTTCCCTCAATAATAATGTCTGAAGGCTTCCCAAAGGGGGTACATACAGCACATTCCTTTCTATCATTTAATATAATGGGGGTGTCAAGTCCAGATTCACCAATAATTCCAATTTTAATCTCTTCGTTTTCAATAACTTGTTCTTCCATTGTGCAGACTTTATTTAATTGTTAACCGAAAATTTAATAATTTTTTGAGGTACATTCAAAATGTTGTCCAGATAACATATTTTCAAATTTTAATTTATATGACATTTTAAATTGATTTTACTCACATAGACATTTGTAAGCTTCAAAAATCCAAAAAAAAATATAAATATGTTTTTCCTTCAATAGGAATTCCACTAGTGGGCTCCACCCCGTGCTCGCTTCGCGGCTACAGTTGAGTGTGCTTGAACTCCTATAGCCTAATACGTAATTGCACGCCGAAGATTTGATGATGTCGCATTAAATTTCTTACTTATTGTTCGTATTACATCTATATATTCTAGTAAACCGATTTAAAACAAATTCGATCGTAATGTAAAAGATAATAGAAAATTCCCATTCTGTGAGTTTGGATGAGTTATCTCGAAAAACAATAATAAATCTTAATTTTCGATCAATCGTTCGTATGGCAGCTATTCGATATAGTGGACCGATTTCAACAAAGTTAAATTAAAAACTAGAAAAAAATGTCTTGGCTAAAAATCAAAAGTAAATTAATTAAAGCCAAGTTAAAACAAATAAGTCGAGAATATAAGCGATATTCGTAATTATAAAAATAATGATTGAACATTTGAGATTGAAAGCAAGCTGACGTCTTCTTCAAATTTCCAATATACTCTGCACTGGGCAGAGTCCAAACATATGGATGTGACACCTAGTGGGAAGATTTTTATTGTTTTGAACACCTAGCTTAATTTATTAGCTATTTTTTTACTTCTTAATTACTTGAAGCAAAACCTTCATTATTTAGTCTGTGGGTTTAAAAGCTTACATTATTTAAAAACACAATATTGAAATTATTCCCGTTTCGATGTAAATACTCAATAATATTTACCAAAGTGCTAAAGAACACACACGTTGTACATAATACTTTAATTCATTACACAAACAAGTGAATAAGGCTCGAGTTTGGAATAGTGTGTACGTAATAAATAAGATAAATATTTGTATATTTATATTGGAAATATTATCTTATTATCGATAAAAAACAAGGGGGCTCCGGCTATAGTCGAGTGTGCTCGAGTGTAGAATACCCTGTGCTCTGGCTCTCCGATAGGTCATACGTATGTGCGATAAGCTAGGCATGCCGATGGTGTGATTAACTTTTTGACAAATTGTTCGTATTGCATCTATGTGATCTAGTGAACCGATTTAAACCAAATTACAAATTCTGAATCTGTGAGTTTGGTTTACTTGACTCTAAAAAAACAATAATTTTCGTACTATATCTTAAAATTTGTTCCTATGGCATCTATTTGATATCCGATTTCTACCAAACTTGGTCAGGATGGAGAATACCATACCAAATGCGTATTCTGTTAGTTTGGTTGAGATACCTCAAACAACAAAAAAGATTTTCATACTAAAACTTGATTTTGGACTGATCGTTCCTATGGCAGCTATATGATATAGTGGTCCGATCGAAATTTTAAAAAAACCTTGATCTGCGCCCGCTATCCAGGAACCTACATAGCAAGTTTCTAGTCTCTAGCTCTTATAGTCTCCGAGATCCTTTGACTCAAGCAGACGGACATGGCTCAATCGACTAGGCTATTGATACTGATCAAGAATATATATACTTTATACGGTCGGAGATGCTTCCTTCTGCCTGTTACAAACATTGCACAAAACCATTATACCCTTTTTGACAATTTTTAATGGGCACAGGGTAAAAAAACAATGCTTAAAAAGTTTTGCGATGTACATAAATACAGTCGAGCTTCTATAATTCCAATTAAATCGAGTGGCAATAAACTTAAATACCTTTCAAAAAAGAATTCGATAAGTCGAAGCCTCCATAATTCAAACCTTTTCTTTGGACTAAGGTGATTCGAGGTACGTAAGTTCGACTGTATCTGCACTAATTTGAAAATTTTCAAACTAATATTGGGGTTATCTAAAATTTTTAGATACTTTCAAAAAGAAATAGGTAAGACATTTAAGAAAAATATTTTTATAGTTATATACTATTATAGACTTGACAAATAAATTACTTAATAAAATTACAGCACAAGAAAAATTTACTATTTGACAAATTAAAGTACACTACAATAAACATGATCGGAAAAATAGGTAATTCGAAAGATTATAAGTAGATAATGCACTAAAAGCAAATTAGAATTTGATAACTGATAAAAGAATTGTCGGTACTGTTAAGCCTTCATTTCTGTTTATTTTTGTTGATTACACCGTTGGGTGCGGAGCCAGTCGGTAGCTTCGACAATCCACTCAACTGTGGGCGTCAAGCGTCCATCGCCGGACGTGTTCGATTCTCCCGCGACAGCGAAATCTATGTTGTTGTTATTCAACCTTAGTAAATGGAATTAATAAAATATATATTATTTTTCAGATACAAAGCAAAAATATGGAAATCCGGGGTCTTACAACAATCCAAAGCGTGAAAACCACCACATAAATGTTTGGAATTCAAGGCGGCTCTTTGCGGAAAGTTCTGCATCTCCTAATCGGGTAAGTAGAACTTTTTCGGTGTTTCAATGCTTTTTTGTCCCGACGCTGAGTAAAATTCTTTCATAAACAACTTTTGTGTTTATTCACGATCACGATGAAAATCAGCACGGATTTATTAGGATACATATTAAAGAATTAAATCTTTAAAATTATTTCTGTGGTTGTCTTCTGTTAAATTAAAATGTAAAACAAACTTCTTCTGTGTATTGTATAAGTTCCAGCTAAAAATTGTATAGACCCCAGTTTTAAGGTTTTCAGAACACTATAAAATTTTTTTTTTTTTAATTACATTTATTTTTTGCATCTCGACTTCATTTTTATAAGGGACTTACAATAATTAATAAAATTTGTATTTAATATAATTTACAATTAACTAGTGCATCACAAATTTTGACTCATGAAACTTTTGTAGAAACTTAAATGTTGACTCATGAAACTTTTCTTGAAATTTAAGTTTACTCTATTCTTTTGCAGTTCTTAGCCCCATTTTTTTAATGCTTAAGTTACAAAAGGTCTCACTTAACTAAGTGAATGATACATTTTTGTACGGTAAATGCATCGAAATGAATCCCAATTTTTAAAATATCAAAATTAAAGTTAAAGTGGACTTACAAAATTTGGCTTAATCCATTTAGAGCGAAGTGTTTAAAAACAAAAATTTTCAAATCCATTTGTTTTATTTAAGCGAAAGGAACATGAGTAACTCAAAAAACATGCTTTTAAAAATGAGAAAGAAAAAAAAATAATGCAAAATAACAACAACCGTTATTCGTTGTGGCTATTTTATGTTTATGCAGGTTTTCAGCACAGTTTATGTGATTAAATCGCAAAAATAACTTTGGAAAATTATTTTTCTAGTTAAAATAACGGCTATTTTTAAGTTTTTTTCTGTACTCGCTTGGGTAGAGTTAATCTAATTCGGTTAAAGTTTAAGCTTAGAAACATTTCTTGTTGTTAAATAAATAATTAATTAAGTTTTCTCCTGAGGACGTGATAGCTAAATTTCAGCCAAGAAAAGTAAGCAAAAGAGGAACTATATAAAGGCATGTTTTACAGGACTCTACAATCTTAAACAAATTAAAAACTATTATAGGTTATTCATAAACCCAACCATTTTATGTTAATAATTTTTTGAATTTCAAAATATTTGTATTTGATCAAATTCAAACATTGAGTTAAATCCATTTTAAACTGAATAAAAAGACTTAAAATACATTTTAAAAATATTATTGAAAATTGAACTAAAAATATGCGGCTGGCATACGAAAATATGTCCGAAATATAAATCTCAAATATTTCAGCAAAGTTAAGAGATCATTAGACCTTTTGCTTTATAGATCCTGGCCAAAATTGGTTCAAATCGGACAACTGTATCATATAGCTGCCATTGAAACACTCAATTAATACAGCACTCTGCAAAGCAAAAACCGGTGCGCTGTTACCGGCATTGTTGTGTTTGTATATGCATGTATTTTCGTACAAATACATTGAAGCCAACATCTATGGTATTCGTACATTTATAGAGTAAAGTTGTTTAACAAAAAAGGTGTTTTTTAAACTGATTAAGAAATATTTGTATCACATATTTTAATTATAAAATCATGTAAAGTTCGTCAAATTTGAATGTTCAAAATAATTGAAAATGGTGTACGAATAATTTTCGGTCGGTTTTTGTGCTCATTTTTTGGTTTTCATGCAATATTGATTGTGTACTTAGAAATAATGGTTAATTTTTAAACCACTTTTATTTCAAAACAACTGCTCTTATTAGCTGAAAACAATTTTTGAAACTTACTATAAAAACCTAATTTCAAAAAGTGTATGTATCGCTCGATTGTAGCCTTTCCCGCTTGTTTTCAAAAGCAATTGTGGAACTTACATGAATTTTTATATATGTATATGAGATATGCGCCAATAATCTCTAGAGCTTTTTAAGAGGATTGCATTTAAAAACAACCGTTCAAAATGTCGACTGCAATCAACTTAATTCTAGTTTCATTCAAAATAATTATTTGACAATTGCTTTGCTGTTGCTTTGGTCTGAAAGAGATTGGATGAGCATACCTGTATACTTTTTATAGGCGTACGATTTTTTATTGGAGTAAATTGGATGCTTCTCAGGAATACTTAAATGGAAAGTACAAACTCTGACAGAGAAAAAAGCAATAAACGAAGAAAATTAGACCTTTTGGTCGAACTATAAAAATATATGAGATACATTGCAGTGCTGGAGTGTTGGAATGAACCAGAAGTTCCTTTTTTGAATCAGACCGAGAATTTAAAATTATATTAAAAATATTCTTATATTTTTTTTTCGACTTGGTTATGATATTAAACTATCCACATTTTCTATATGTAGATAAATGAAAATGACAATGGACAGTCATCAAAACTGGACAAGCGTACAGGCGAACATGTGGATGAAGTTAAGACACACAGTGCAATCGCTGCACCAAAAAAGACGACTTGGGCCTCAATCGCTTCCCAGCCAGCTAAACTAACTTCGAAAGTAAGTAATTAATTTACTTTTAATTTTGTTATTTCAAAATGGTAATGTAAAATTTTATTTATTTTGTGAATGCAGACAACATTTACCACTTCCAGCCATAAAAAGAAAGGTCCTGGTATGCCCCCACCACCTATGGTACCGGGAAAGCATAATTTGGATGTCAATGTGTGGGACTTGCCTAATAGTAATCCACCACCAGTGCCATCCCCGCCTTTACCAGTTAACTTGTCCAGTTCAGAACAAAATTTTTCCTCTACAACTAGAGATGAATCAGCCCCATCCGTAGGCAATCAATCTGAAAAGGATGAATGTTACGGGGTTGCTAGTAACAGTAACGTTTGCAGTGCAAAACTGTCTCCGACTTCTCAAACTCGCAAAAACTGGGTTGCTCAGCAGCAGCCAGTTCATCATACAGAACCTCGACAGGGAAGTGGAGCATCTGCTTCACTCATTCGACGAATCGTACCTACTGGTAACCCAATCCGATATAACGAACGTAGGGGAAACTTTACTGGACAACGCAACGATTTTGAGAAAAATATTAAGCATGAATATCGTGATGAAAACAATCCGCGTATTGCACAAAACTCTTCTGTAATTGAAGAGGTGGCTGCTGACCCACAAATATTGTTGGACGAATTAAAGGATAAAAACAATTATAACCCTACAGAGATTGATTTGGAAAAAGCAACCACAGCACGGTAACCAAAAAATAATTTTACTTTATTTTATTAAATTAAACTCACTTGATCATAATCTTCTTTTTTTTTATAGGTTTTTCGTCATAAAATCATATTCTGAAGATGATATTCATCGCAGCATAAAATACGAAATCTGGTGCTCAACAGATCACGGTAATAAGCGTTTGGATGATGCTTTTAAGGAACGGTACAAAGAGGGTGGAAATGTTTTGCTTTTCTTTTCGGTAAATAGCTCAGGCCATTTTTGTGGTATGGCACAAATGATGACTTCGGTTGATTATAACTCCACATCCAGCGTTTGGTCTCAAGACAAGTGGAGGGGAAAGTTTAAAGTGAAATGGATATATGTTAAGGATGTGCCCAATGGAAAGCTTCGACATATTCGACTTGAAAATAATGACAATAAGCCCGTGACATATTCAAGAGATACGCAAGAGGTACAAAACTCAAAAGGTATTGAGGTGTTACAAATATTGCACTCGTATAAACATACAACATCCATTTTCGACGATTTTTCTCATTACGAAAAGAAGCAAGAAGAGGAAGTTTCATCAAAACGTCCAACAACTCACGTTGCAGATGTCATTAGCCAAACACAATTACCAATCAACAGACATTTTAATCGTCAAAACGATGATAGAGAACGAGAGCGTAATGTGCGTGATAGTCGTTGCAATACCATTAATACGACTCAAAAAAATTCTTTTAGCGGTGGAAACAACAACAACTTTCGCGACCGCAACTTAGCCCATAAAAGTGGAGCGGGATCCGGAAACTATAGCAATAGTTATAACGACTATCGACGAGGATTCGACAGAGAAATTATGCAGAGTGAGAGGGAGAATCATTTTGGAATACGCCATGGATCCAACAGAAAAGACGACCATTCACACAGTCATTCGACAAAGACAAGGTTAAATAAGCGGGATTTCAATACTGAACCAATTAAAAGTGACATGCGTTTAAGAACCGGACTGTCAGCTTCAAGGGATTTGCCAAAAGTATGCATTAACCCTTGAACACGGGTAAACATATATAATATTATCTGATAACCCATTTTGCGTTGCAGACCAATGAAAATGATAGAATGCGAAACAATGACTATTTGTGACTGAGCTGCAGTAAAAATAATTAATTGAATGACGTTAAATGGACGTCTTTTACAATCCTCATGCCTGTGCGCACGTGAAATTCGCTGCTGATTTCTGGTTTAAGATTTTTTAATCAATTGTGTGTACATGCAGTAAATTAAAGAGATAGAATTAAGCTGAAAATAAAGCCAACAACCGGTAATTAGGATTAACTACAATAATATAATAAAATTTTTATGTAATTTATTATATTTATATTGACGCTTTCATTTAACGGTTCATTTATATATTACTGGATCGATTCAATTTTAAGTCAAGGATTTACTTGATTCATTCCTTGTAGTAGCTGCACTGCTAATATCTCTAAAAATAATTTTCATCTATGTAAAGTGTAAACTGAGTATGTGAAATAATTAAAGTTACCATTTTCATTATACCCATTGTTGCCTCAATCTCAACTGCACTGATATCAATTTATGTATTAACATGTACAAGATAAACAAATATCCTGAAAATAAAATATTTCTAGCGAATTTAAAAAATTAACAGATTCTTGAAGCAATATTTTGTGTTAGTTGACCTTTACTTGAGTTACTTTAAAATTTTAAGTTATGCACATAGTATATTAGGAATAATTTTCCAATAATTTAATCACTTCGGACGGCATTTCCCGGCTCGTGAGATAAGCAGGTGTAAGTGGGAGAGTCATTATTTGGATGATTTCAGCAATGGGGCCGTTTTTGGTACAATTTTTTAATTTTCTACTATTCTTATCAAAAATTACAGCTCAATCGTCAAAATCCGTCTAGTGGTTCAAAAGGTAATTAAATATGAAATTTTTAGTGGCTTTCCCAAAATGAGATGAAAAGTAAGTTTGTCTGTTTATATGTTTGTCTGTCCACTTGTATCAAATCGTTGTTTTATCTTCAAAGGACTTGTTCTTGATCAAAAATCTTGAAATTTTGTTCTACGGGAAATCGCTAAAACTCGCTATATATATATTATCTGTTCTATATATCGTTGGAAAGGTATTTTGAAGATCTTTTAGGCCTTTAATCTTTTTATCTGGAGTACATAGGTAAATTTTAAAAAATCTACACCCCAAATCACTTAAAAATATGTAATATAGTCATTTGAATTCCACGTTTTTTGACATTTAACACATATCTGTGAAAATTAGTTTCGCCAAGATATTACCTGTTAACTATACATACCTTTACATTGCTTGCATGTTCAATTTAGAAATAACCAGTGCTGCCAGATAGTTTAGTTTTGTTATGTGACAATGCGGGCATTTGTTCAAACGAGCTAAACAATAGCCTTCCTGCTAATTTATTTTGTTTTAATTTTTTTATTATGTAATTCATAAATTGTTTAAAATTAGTCGATATTAATCCATTATTAATTATAAATATATATGCCAAACGTTTTGTTAAGAATAAGTTTTATATACAATTTAATTCTATTCGTCACAAAATTGGATAACAGAACTTTTGGGGCATGGAAATGTTTTTGTCACTAGAAATTTACCTCGTAAAGAGGTTTTTTATTTATTCGATTCCAAAGCCACTTAAGTGCATAGCATGAGTTCTGTTACATTTTTTTGGATACTGAAGACATTCTCAAAGAATGCCACCCGAATTAATTTTTCTAATTTTTAACTCTAATATAATGCAAAAATGTATTATCAAGTAAAATTTCGTTGATTAGAATTAATACAATGCTTTTCGTTGGTTTTAGCCTTTAGTATGAAACAATTCCAGTTTTTATTGTACTTTTTAATAGTACCGCACAAAAAATCATAATTTTTTACTTGAAATATGTAAATATATCAAATACTATTCTCTTAAATTTAAACCTGTGTTTAAGTACATAATTAATAGCCATGCTCCTAGCTTTCAGAAAGTGTCAAGCTTTTAAAATCGGTTGTGGTTGTGTTACTATTACATTATTCCATTAAACTTACTTGTATGCACTTAAAATAAGTATTAGAAAATATCTGTTGAAAGCCTTCAACTTTTGCATAAGATTAGGTTCAATGGATCGAGTCATAGAGAATGAATTAGTTTAAGATCCGAACTGGTGTCAAGTACCCCTGAACCCAAGTTTTGATGTAACCTTAGTTCAAATAATACAACAAACTTACTATTTTTTTTCTTTAAAATTGTTTAATTAAAGAACGGTTAGTTCTTAAAGAATTTATCGCAATATAACAAAAAATTGAAATTAATGTTATTATTTTTTTCATTTGAATATACCGAAACAGTTTTTTGAATTTGTTTCTGACTGTAAATAGATAAGTAGTTTACTAAAGTCTTAGTTGTCTAAATATCTATTGCTTTGGGAAAAAAATAAGGAGTCCTAAAAATTAAAACACCTAATTAAATTTTACTAATAATGTCCTTGTTACCATACGGTCAAGAAATCTGAGCTAAAGACTCTTCTGATAAATGGCAAATATGAATGAAAAATAACCTTATTATTCGCAAATAAATTTTAAAACATTTTAATGATCGCATCTGTTTACTCTATAATTCTTGATTCAGAGAATTATTTTAATACCCGAGACACACAATCTGTGATCTAAATATTATACACCTCAAGTTCCCACCAGAGTCGCCAGTTAATAAAATGAAAAAAAAAAACATATTTCAACTAAATTTGCTTGCATATTTGTTGGAAACAGACCGAATGAATAACAAAACAGGCTGTATTAAATAGTAATTCGGAAAATTCAGTTTTTTTTCCAATTGAATTTGCAAAAGCGCAATCTAAATGCGGGCTTAGATCATAGAGAAATAAACGTACTGTAAAGAAATTCAGCATCCTACCACACACATAAGCTATTTATAAATGTGAATGTACGTACTATGTAGATTAACAAAAGTGTCATAAATTAGAGAGAAGCTTTGACTCACTGCTGATTTCACATTAGTTCGTTTCGTGCTGTCTCCGCGCTTTGAGGTGCCATTATTATTGTAGTTAATTCTTCCATTCACCGGTTCCAAACTCAAAAAACACAAACAAAATGGATGAGGAGCAAATGTGGAAAGGCGTTTATAACAAATTGCAAGAGATTAAGATGAACCCTCCCACGGAGCACGAGCACCAGTAAGCATTAAAATTAACACAATTAGAGTGATTCACTATCGACTGCATGTTTGTTTGTACATGTATGTGAATACTTATATTTATTTGCGAATAAATCTAATAAGTGTACGGAGCATATGCATATATATAATGAGCATTTGTATGTACATATTAATGTACTCACATAATTGTTTGTACATATGTTCCTTCACACGATGACACATATAAAACACACTATTCTCATATGAGAGCAAATCCGGTTTGTTTATTAACTAACGTGTTACGATATTTAATTTCGTGTGTATACATACGATTGCTAACAGCTTATTTGACCCACTACAATATAAAGTATGTTTGGATTTTATTGCTTAATTCAGATATAATATAAAATAAAAATATTTTGCTTAAGCTTAAACATTAATAAACAAATTAAATATGTGTAACATGTAAAATTAATGGATGAAATAAATTGAGAGCTACTGTTTGTTTGATCATACCTTCATACAAACAATCATGGCAATGCCTAACATTATTCAAATGCACATATGTACAGCTTATTTCGTGCAGCTACGAACTAAAATTTGAAATCGTCACTGCGGCTAAACTATCAAAGATATCAATAACAATTAAATGCAGTAATTTAAAGCAGAATATTAACATTAATAATAAATATAAACAAATTAGTTAATTATTAAAACAAATCAATTAAAAAAGAAAAACATAAATAGTGGGCTTTTTTCATGCCGCAGCTTATTTCGTGCAGGCACTTGGAGTGACTCTAAATCTTAAATTGTGACTTTAATGTCGCAGCTTCTTCTTGTATCCTTTAAGACACATTATTAGCTAATTTAAATTTTTTATCTAATGGGCTTAATCACGTTGATAAGTTTACTTTTGAGGTGAATTCCAAAATCAGCCCTGGTACCAAGATTGAAGAGAGGAAATCGATCCCTATGAGATTAAAAAATGGTTAAACTCAGCGGAATATTGTTGAAACGATTTAATTAGACCCTAGTGCATAACATTCCGTCATCCAAGGTTTTCTTTGAGCCGACTAAGCTGCAGAAAACTGAAACCCAAAACTGAACTCGGATGTTGAGAATGAAATAGTCAACAAATTTTCCATAGGAATAATGAGACTTATATTGCGAGATAATGACTTTTAAGCCCAAGTACCTCGAAAAAAATCCATTTATTATCAACAGTTATCAGCTATGCAGAGTAGAATTTGCCAAGTATCACGAAAATCGTCCAATTTCCTTCTGGAATGACTTTATATCTGCAGATTAGTTCAAATTAAACATCTTTAGTATAGATGGAATGCCATAGGTTTGTTATTAACCGAATACCGAGTTCTAACTCTATCACCCAGAATCAACTTTTAAGAATGGCGGTGACTGTGTAATGGTTTGGGCACCCATGGCGACTACAGGCGTTGATAACTAGTGTATTATTGATGGAATCATGGATAAGAATATGTACCTTCAACAACGAAGTCATTTTTGGAACCGATAACTTTAGATTAGCTTTTATTTTCCGGCCGATAAGCATCTGCTCGAGATCAGTGAAAACTTAGCTATTATCATTTTGGCCCTTTTCTGCAGCTTAGTCGGCTCAAAGAAAACCTTGGATGATCGTTTCAACAATATTCCGCTGAGTTTAACCATTTTTTAATCTCATAGGGATCGATTTTAGTTCGTAGCTGCACGAAATAAGCTGCGATCCACTGTATATGTAAGTACATAGTATATTTGGTAACAGACAATTAGCAAAAAAATAAATTTTTCTGTAAAGCTCTTAATTATAAAATGGAATATTCAAAGTGTTACGGAAATCTCTAAAGACCTTAAAATGAGTCAAAAATGACGGTGACGTCTTATCAACACAAAAAATGTTTTTTTTATTATCTGGTCCAAATACACCATAATCCCGTCGAACTTTAAAACTTTTTTTTGTGGTTTTAGGTTGCCACCGTACCCTACGGGAAAGTGGACATATTTGGCCGCCCAGTAATCTGGAAATCGACCAGACAAGTTTTAATCTGTGACGTCGTAGATTGATTATGAGTCAATGCGCGCTTCTCTTAGGAAGTCAATTACTTCTTGATCATTTTGTATTTTTTCTCGAGTGAAGAAGTCGTAAATATAGTGGTATTTTAGTAGTGCTGGATAGCGCACATGCTTTGAGTTTCGCTGGCTGTGCAAGCTTCGAGCTCTGCCAGTCGACTGAAGGGGCCACTTAAATAAGGTCCCTTTCGTGGAGCGTCCACTTCAAAATATTCCCAGCGTGCAAAAAAAACTCTAAACAGTTCGATGTACTTCGACGCCTGGCGTTGTCCAGCACTGGCCTTGAAGAACATCGAACTGTTTAGAGTTTTGCTAGGTATATAGCAGAGAAATGTCCGGCACACAAGTGAAAACGAAAACGAATGCATGAATTTGGTCAATAAGAACGACAATATTAGTTGATTATAAGCAAGAAATCTTTTTTGCGGACATAAATTGAATATTTTGTTTTTTTTTTTGTATTAATACAAATGGAGAATCTACATTTGAAGATGGGTGCACCCAATACTTGCTGTGCTTGCGTGCCATAGCATATTTCTCCTATATTAACATTAATTTACATTTTCCATTGCGTATTCTCTCCTCTTTTTACCAAAATCAGTTCTGCATGTTCAAATTTAAAACAAACTACAGTTGAGGTATAGAGTTACCACTCACCTTTTTGTTTTTTGTTCGTGTTGCATTGGCAACATTGCCTTTCTGCGCGTAGACAGAAAAAGATTGAGCATTTTACGCCGCTAAAAATTGTTTAAGTTTGAGTACTAAGCTTCACGCCGCTAAAATTTTCAAAGTTTCAGTACTAAGCTTTAGTGGCAATTAAATATGATATGAGATGCTTTATCGATAGTTTTACATATATCGCATGTACTATCGTTTACAACACACATTTTAGGAAAGGTGAATCTATCGAATGCGTTGCCGCTAAGAAGTCTGTTTAAAGTTTTTATACTTTTTGGGTCCATTTTTAAATATTTGTTAGCGAACTATGGTTTGTTAAGTGTATTTGGGAAAACTTTGAAAATCTGCTTTTTTCTGCCAAAAACTTGGCACCAAAACCATGCCTTCCCTCGGAGCATTCTTGGCTGCTGCGTCTACCGTATGATTTTGTGGTATGTTTGCATGTCCTGATATAGAGTGGAACTCTGCTGTTCTAATTTGTTGGTTTCTATTTATTGTTATACCCTGAGCGGGTATATTAAATTTGTGCAAAAGTATGTAATGGGCAGAAGGAAGCATCTCCGACACCATAAAGTATATACATATATATATGCATATATGATCAGCATCAACAGCCGAGTCGATATACCCTTGTCCGTCTGTCCGTGTAAACAAAAGGATCTTAGAGATGGTAAGGGCTGGGACCACCAAATTTGGAATATAGACTCCCCATTAAGTCAGGAAGATCGAGTTTATGTTGAAATTTCGCCACGCCCACTGTGGGGGGCGTAATTTGAAAAAGCCTGATATAACCTATAATTTGTGGTTATAGGTTAAATCTAACTTTTTTTGCCAACAGGTGTAGGATCATGCCCCGCATCTAATCACCAATTTTCAACAGGATTGGTCCATAAATAGTGAAGATATTAACAATTTAGTGACGAGTGACAGGCACAGTATTGGCAGCAGAGAAATATAGTAAAATGATTTATTAATTCCTTTTATATTTACTACGCACATATACATTTACATTTCCTCAATATACTAGCAGCAGCTCGTTGAATTTTGCATTTGCTAACTTTACACACTCTTGCTTACATACATATGCATGGACACATGATCTCTTTCAATGCTTTCTCGCAATGCTCTCAAAAGTGCACTTCTTTGTTCTTCGCTCAACTTCATTGTCTCTCTCTCTCAAAGAAAATTTGTCATTGGTGCATGCCAATTCAATGGCAATTCTAAAAGAGGGACGTAAAAACCATTGTCTATCTATATTGAGTGAGCGCCCTCGCTCATCAATTTCTACGTCTATGCAGATTTGCTTCACTTTTCAATGAATTAAAAAAACATGTTTTTTTTTAGATATTTGCAAAACTGTGGCATGTAATCCTTAGTAAAAAATTGTTGATCTTGCTTCGTTTTGCAAGGTATTAAATCTACGTGCCAAGGCTCAGGGTATCATTCTGTCGAGTGCACTCGACTGTTTCGCTTGTTTCTATTATGCTTCTTGCAATGTTGTTGTCATGGAGTCATTTTTTTAATAATTGAACACCGCTGTTGCTGTCCGTCAAAAAGTTAACTTGAGTTGCGCCTTCAGAAATAGCATGATCGCCTGATCAATGACCAGCAGGTCGGCGACAAAATACAACGACAAAATTTTTGTTGTGAAGAAGCTACTAGTGTTGCCGGTTCTATTCTGATAGAACGCTACCCTTGAATAGGTACCTGTGACAGAGCCGTCAGTGAAGTATAAAACAAAGCCTCTCTGATTTAAATGAGCTTTTTATTTCGTTGAACAGTCGGATTATACTTTTTGCGTCTACAGAATGCTTTTTTCTGGCGCTTCCCTTGTAAAATTCCATGTCAGCTGTTAGCTTGTCACATCTCATAGGCCGATCATCTACCGGCACAATGTTTTTTAGAATGTGCGCAAATTCCCTGAAGACTTTTGTGTACCCGGTATTAACCTGACAGCTTTCCGTCAGCGTCTCACACAGTGGTATGTGCAAATGCTTTGGCTAGCTCCTTAGCAGTGGCGAATTTATGTCTGTACTCAGTTGGCAGCTCAGCCGCTAAATGGTATATGATTGACACAGGCGTGCATTTAATTAAAGCTCTTCACAAAAATCCGTTTGCGTGTGTCCCTAATTTACTCAGTGCCGTCCAGATTGCAGAAGGATGAGTACGCATATTCAAGCTTACTCCGCACAAGTGCCTTGTAAAGTTTACCCCGAAGCGACATCCGCTTAACATGTTAAGAAATGTGCAGGTTTTATTAGAGTCTGAGATTAACCTATTTATGTGCTCTTCTCTATCTGCTTCATCTTCAAATGTAGTATCAAAAAAACAATTTCCTATAGCACTCTAGCTTATCAAAATGTACGAGACCTTAATAGTAAACTGTAATAATAACAACGGTTGTGGTTTTGTTGATGATCAGATTCAGAATGAATTCGTCTCTCTTTATTTAAAATGGACTTAGCCTAAAGTACATAATAGAGTTTGGAGTTCTGTCGCTCAAAGCAGCGGCAGAATGGGAGTACATAGCATGCCATATGTATTTGTATATATGTTGTTATATGTACATGCAGAAGGCATATACATTGGAATGCGCTTGGGACCGAACGGTCAAAACGTCATAGTGCTTACGCTGCAGGCCAGTCCACATATAAGTGCCTGATCATATTACGGCACTTGGCGGTAGTTGTATTATGTAAACAATGCGCTTGATACTTTGAGATTGAGCATATGACCACTTTACATATTGTATACACTGCAATATGGTGGGCATATGCTTATTAACATGTAACATGCTACACTAGTCTATTTCTCAATAGTCATTTCTTTGATTTCGATGTCATCTGTTGTACTGCGACCTGGCCCAAAACCTGCCACGTCAGACTTTTCTATTCTTTCTTCTAAAAACTATATATAGATGCGATCGTAAATCTCGTAAAGGAGGTGGGGTGGTCGTGGACTCTAATCTGACATCCGAACCGATCTCGACCACTTTTAATTTTGATATTGAGTTCATTTCTGTGAAAGTTTCTTTTAATAAATTTTCAATTTTCTTAACATGTTCTTACATTCCACCTCTTTCTGATGTAATAGCTTATGATAATCACCTGAATGCTATTAAATTTATATAATCTTTACTTTCCGATACGAACTTGCTTTTTTTTTTATGTGATTTTAATCTGTCCGATGTTTGATGGATTTCCTCCAATGACTCGCATTAACATTTTCCTGATAGTTCCCATGAATTTATTGACGGTCTTTCGGAGCTTTCTTTGGTACAAATCAATCCTGTTTTCAATTCTATCAACAGGACATTAGACCTGTTATTCGTATTGGACTCCACCAATAGCATTGTACCTAGGATTGATCCATTGGTTATGACGGACGACCCATATCATCTAACTCTTAACTCTTGCAATAATTTACCTTTGTGGCTAGTTTTATTATCATCGCAGCCCACTGTGCGCATACGGTTTTAGTTTTAGTTTTTAGCTTTTTTAAGCTAAAAGCTTTTTTATAATACCCTAAATTTCTTATTCGATGTCTGTGTTCCGCATTTATTTCCTATCAGCTCCACTAAACCTCCTTGGTTCTCTAGAGGATTATCACATTTTAAAAGTGTTACAAATCTCTCGATATGTAACCACCTGCTCAAATTTTCTAGTACTTAACTCGCAGTATTATAATAATTACTTAAAACGTTGTAGGCTTGAATTCTCTAAAGATCCTAAGCAATTCTACGAATTCGTAAACTCTAAAAGTAAAGGTGCATCATTACCATCATCGGTTGTTTTCAACAATATTCAAGCTAGTAATACTGATCAATCCATAGCAGATCTGTTTGCTGACTTTTTCCAAACAGCCTTATCCTTATAGGTTAAGTCACAGAGAGCTCGTTTCTTAGGGATCTTAAATTGATTAAGCCAGTACGCACACCAGGTCCTGATGGTGTGCCTGGTTCTGTGCTAAGGTACTGTGCGGAATCCTTATGTAGACCCCTACATAAGTTGTTTACTTTGTCCGTTGATTCTTCCTCTTTCCTAGAGAAAGACTCTTATATTATCCCTCTTCACAAAAAGGGTATTAAGTCCCACTTTCAGTATTATCGAGGTATTTCCAAGCTGTCCGAAGTTGTTTGAGAAAATAATAGCTTTTCATCTTCAACATTTATGTAGTTCTATTAACTCACATACTCAACACGGGCTTTTGAGACGTAGATCCACAACCACAAACCTTCTAGAGTGTACTTCTCTAGTGATTAAAGGGTTCAAGAAAAAGTTGCAAACAGACGTTATTTACACGGATTTTAGTAAGGCTTTTGATTTTGAATGTCACTCACTTCTAATTAAAAAGCTTGACCTTCTTGGTTTTCCGAACAACATTCTTCTTTGGATTTCCAATTATTTAACTAACAGAAAACAAAGGGTTATTTTCAAAAATGCATTTTCTAAGTCCCACAAATTTATTTTTGGAGTACCGCAAGAAAGTCACCCGGCCCATCACGATTCACGTTATTTCTAAACGATCTTCCTTCAATTTTATCTCACTCCAATACACATATGTATGCGGACGACGTCAAGCTTTGTTTATCGTATAGTGATCCGTTTTCTCATAGTCTTTTGCAAGCAGACTTAAATGCATTCCTTCTTTGGTGATAAACTAATTTATTAAATCTCAATAGTTTGAAATGTAAATTTATGACTTTCTAAAGATCTTCACGCCATATTTCTCAATATTCACTCAATGGCATTATATTGGAATGCTTGAATGATTCCGAAAGATCAGCTAATGACTTGGGTATAGTTTTTTGAAATTTGATAATTTGATTTGGTTTATCAAGCGATGGTCAAAGGAATTTGACGATCCTTATACTACCAAACTTCTCTACACTTGACTTGTTCGTTCGATTCTTGAATATGGATCATGTGTGTGGTCTTCTCAATACGAATCCTATCGTGCCAGGATAGAATCGGTTCAGAAACAATTTTTACTTTTTGCTCTACGTGGCTTGAGTTGGAACTCAGAAATTCAGATGCCGTCATACTCTAGTAGATTTCACTAACTCAGTCTTCCCTCTCTTACTAAGCGTAGAATTATGCTTGGAGTAATGTTCATCCACAAATTACTGCAGGGCCATATAGACACGGCTAATTTATCGGATGATACAACCTTCAGCGCACCTTCTAAAATAATTCGAAACTTTTTTCCATTGTATCTTTAGCATTGCTAAACTAACTGGGAATTGCGCAACCTTTTTCGTATTCTATGTGCAGATTATAATAGTCTGTACCGTACGATTAGTTTCGAGCTTTCTCCTTACACTATTAAATTATTATTAGTATATTATTATGTTTAACTAGTTTAACCAACTAACTACTTTTAATATTATTTTGGTCTGATTGGGTTTTTCTGGGTTTTCCTCAATCCTTGCCAATAAATTTCTTTTTTTACCCTGTGCCCATTGAAACTGGTCAAAAAGGGTATAATGGTTTTGTGCAATGTATGAAAGGGCAGAAGGAAGCATCTCCGACCCTATAAAATATATATATTCTTGATCAGTATCAATAGCCGAGTCGATTGAGCCATATCCGTCTGTTTGAGTCAAAGGATCTCAGAGACTATAAGAGCTAGAGACTTCCTGGATAGCGGGCGCAGAACAAGTTTATTTTAAAATTTGGATTTGACCCTTATATCATATAGCTGCCATAGGAACGATCAGTCAATAATCAAGTTTTAGTATGAACAACTTTTTTGTTGTTTGAAATACCAAACTGACAGGATATGCATTTGGGATGGTCCTATACATCCTGATCAAATTTGGTTGAAATCGGACCACTATATCATATAGCTGCCATAGGAACTGTCAGTCGAAAATTAAGATTTAGTATGAAATTGTTTGTTGTTTTTTGAGGTATCCCAACAGAACTCACGAATTTTATATTGTCTTTAACGGTATGATCAAATTTGGCTTAAATCCGTTCAGTAGCACATATAGATGTAATACGAAGAATTAGTCGACAATTTAATGCCGCATCATCAAACCTTCGGCGTGCCTAACGGCTTGCAAATAGGGATGGGCTATCGGAGTTCCAGGGAACGGAGTTTCCTACTCGACTGTAGCCGCGAGCGAAGCGAGCCGGGTGCCGAGCCCCCTTGTTCATTTAAGATACCCCAGAGGATTTATTTAACTGTAATTTAAATATATTTTTGATCTTAATGTTTATTTTAAATTAAATTGTTGAGTCGGCTGCTTTTAGCCTGGCTTAAAATAAATAAATAAATGTGTGCGCAGTCTGAGCCACTGGCTGCAATAGTTCTTCCCAGGTACGTAATATAAATGAACGTTTAACTCTCGTCTTTGAAGGTTGCAGTGAATAAGTTTAGATTTAGCAGGGTTACATGTTAGATTTGTCTCAGCGCAGTCGGCGAACTTGTCCCTAAGAAAATCCCTGGGTACCTGTAAGTCTCTATGGAAGCAGAGCAAAATTAAATCGTCTGCATATTGAAATAGCAGCCAATTGGGGTAATTTATCTGATTCAGGTCGGCGGTGTACAGAGTAAACAGACACCGCTATCTACCTCCACCTGACTTCTCCCTATAAACAGCACCCTTTTGTTTAAAAACGAAGTTATCCATTCGATATGAGCCCCATTGAAATTCATGCAGTATCTTGACTTCCACACAGTCACACGCTTTTTTTAGATCTAGACATGTTGCCATGACCTGATTGATAGAGCTGATTTTCTGCTATATGATAGTCAAAACTGATTTTTATAAGACGTTCCAGTGTTTTAAAAAGAGTGCTGAGAAGACAAATCGGCCTGCAATTCTGCGCAAGGCTAGTGTCCGTGTTTTTCTTGGGCACCGGTACCATCCTTATACGCCTCCAGCATTCTGGAATAGACCCTGAGAGCCAGATATTATTAATAAGGACTAACAACTCTTGTTTCTTAATAGGAAGCAGTAGCTGGATCATCTTGTACGAGATGCCATCTAACCCCCTGGCCGAGTTTGGGTTTCTTTGGGCAATAAAATGCGAGAAGTCCTCAAACTCGAACTTATCCCTTGTGTGTGTACTATTATTTGGGGTGTACATAGGATCCTGCATGGTAATTTGCTGGGTGCATTCTTAACTCCCTGCAGAAACGCTACATCATCCTCCTCTGACCAGGTGTTATCCGTTCTCTTAACCAGTGACAATGTTTGGGATCTTAAGCTTAACAACTTAAGATTCCAAACCTTGTCCCTCATATTCGGGTACGAAGAGATTTCATTCACGAACTTTTCAAAGTTTAGCTTCCTTTGCTTGGATACAAACTTTTGGAATTTATCGTGAGCTTCAAACGCATTTCTTATGTCAGTGAACGCTTTAGTTTTGTAGAATTTTTGTCTGGTCTGGTTTCTTAATCTAAAAAGCCTATCTGCCACTTCATCCCACCACTTTTTTTTTTAGGTTTATATCTGTTTCCGCCCTGAATCGTCAATGTGTTTTGTTTTTGTTATTTTGTTTACTTGGCCGTTTGGCTTATCCAAGTCCGTGAAGGGCATATCACTAAAATCTGTGGCTACCTTATAGTGTACAATTTTCCTAACTCTTGTATTTCAACTAATGTGACTTATGTTAATTATAAAAGGCAGGTGATTGCTGTTTGACAGCTTTGATTTTCCTACCTTCCAACTTATTCCTGAGTTACTGAGAACTGTGAGGGACTGAGTGAGAACGTTAGCTTCCCATTGTGCGAGTGCTTTTTAACCGACACTTTTTGTTAAAGAGCTGTCAGTGTCGTGAGAACATGCGAAATTTTAAAGCGTCGGTGAGAAACCGACTCTCACCGATGGAAATAGAACGCGTCCTATTCCATCGGTTTTTTGCGTCGGTCAAATCGTGCCATTAACACCAATACGTTCACATTTAATTTTTTGGGTATTTTTTGGTGCTTTTCGGAAAAAATAAAGTATGCATGGAGTAAAAGTAACCAGCTTCCCTAAGAACAGAAAAACAGATGGGATTTTGGTGTGAAAACCGATGCGAATACTCTGAATGGCAAAATTCACCGTCGGCGAAAAAGTGACTCTGAAAAAATCCTCGTGTCAAGCGCCTTTAAGGAGCACGAAGCCAAAGTCTAGTAACGTTCTCTCGATAATTTGTCCTTTACTGTCGTTTAAAGCGCTGCCCCAGCTAGACGCCTTGACAATTAAATCCCCACCCACTATGCTTTTTATTCCTGCCTTAAAGGATGCAATAGCGCACGAAGGTAGCGAGTAAACGATAAATATACTTTTTTAGGCCCCGTACTTAAAAAAAGTACAGGGGTCTATTAACTTTGTCATAAAAAAAAATGTGCGTAACAGGCAGAATTAGGCGTGGCAGACCCCATAAAGTATATATATTCTTGATCAGCATCAATAGAGGAGTCGATATAGCCATGTCCGTCTATCTGTCTGTCCGTCTGTAAGAGCGCCTAGATCTCAGAGACTATAAGAGCTAGAGACTTCAAACTTGGTATGTAGGTCCGTCTATATTGCAAGCAGATCAAGTTTGTTTCAGATTTTGGCCACGCCCCCTTGAACGCCTTGAATTTATTAGGGAAATTTAAAAGACAGAGCGTTCTAATTAAGCATAGACCAAGCCAATATTACCCGCCATGGTTGCTGAAAATTTCATTGCGATCGGATAATAAACAGCGAAGATATTAAACAACGAATTTGGCCTATAGTTGCTTTACCTTAACAGCAACAATTACAAAACAGTTAGACAACAACAACGAAGTTTGACTTATGGTCCAGTAATAATGAAACGTACAATAAACAATTAGTGGGAAAATAGCTCAGTGGCGTAGTGTGTTGAGCGCCCATTTTTTTCTACAATTTTCATTTTGGCCATGGGTCCCGGGTTCGAAATCCGTCATGGACAGATATTTTTTTTTTTTTATATATTTATTATTAATGTTTAATGACATTTTTATTATTTATTTATATTTTATATATAATTTATTAATATAATATTTATTTTTATTTATATTAATGTTATTTTTACATAAATTATAAATATCTTAATTAAAAAGGCAATTTAAAGGATATCTCAACCAATCTAACAGAATATGCATATAGGATGGTCCTATACATTCTGACCAAGTTTGGTTGAAATCGGTCTGATATATCATATAGCTGCCATAGGAACAATCAGTCGAAAATCAAGCTTTAGTATAAAAAACTTTTTTGTTTATTTATATATCTCAACCAATTCAACAGAATATGCATCTGGGGGATCTCAAACATTCTGACCAAGTTTGGTTGAAATCGGTCGACTATATCATATAGCTGCCATAGGAACAATCAGTCGAAATTCAAGCTTTAGTATGAAAAACTTTTTTGTGTATTGAGATAGCTCAACCAATCTAACAGAATATGCATCTGGAGTGATTTTATACATTCCGACCAAGTTTGGTTGAAATCGGTCTTCTATATAATATAGCTGCCTTAGGAACAATCAGTCGAAAATTAAGCTTTAGTATAAAAAACATTTTTGTTTTATTTGGTTAAAATAGGTCTACTATATTATAAAGCTGCCATAGGAACGATTAGTCGAAAATGTATACTTAATAGGCAAATTTTTTTTGTTTCTGGAGATACCACAATCAGACTAGCAGATGGGAATTCTCTATTGTCTTATACCTCCTGATACTATGTTTTATATATGTACAGATTTATATTAATTTCTTTTAATCAGGAGTTGCTTTTCCATAGTAAGTACGGGGTCTCCGACAGTCGAGTATGCTCGACTGTAGTACCGCCCACTAGACAAATCGGCCTGCAATTCTGCGCAAGGCTAGTGTCCGTGTTTTTCTTGGGCACCGGTACCATCCTTATACGCCTCCAGCATTCTGGAATAGACCCTGAGAGCCAGATATTATTAATAAGGACTAACAACTCTTGTTTCTTAATAGGAAGCAGTAGCTGGATCATCTTGTACGAGATGCCATCTAACCCCCTGGCCGAGTTTGGGTTTCTTTGGGCAATAAAATGCGAGAAGTCCTCAAACTCGAACTTATCCCTTGTGTGTGTACTATTATTTGGGGTGTACATAGGATCCTGCATGGTAATTTGCTGGGTGCATTCTTAACTCCCTGCAGAAACGCTACATCATCCTCCTCTGACCAGGTGTTATCCGTTCTCTTAACCAGTGACAATGTTTGGGATCTTAAGCTTAACAACTTAAGATTCCAAACCTTGTCCCTCATATTCGGGTACGAAGAGATTTCATTCACGAACTTTTCAAAGTTTAGCTTCCTTTGCTTGGATACAAACTTTTGGAATTTATCGTGAGCTTCAAACGCATTTCTTATGTCAGTGAACGCTTTAGTTTTGTAGAATTTTTGTCTGGTCTGGTTTCTTAATCTAAAAAGCCTATCTGCCACTTCATCCCACCACTTTTTTTTTTAGGTTTATATCTGTTTCCGCCCTGAATCGTCAATGTGTTTTGTTTTTGTTATTTTGTTTACTTGGCCGTTTGGCTTATCCAAGTCCGTGAAGGGCATATCACTAAAATCTGTGGCTACCTTATAGTGTACAATTTTCCTAACTCTTGTATTTCAACTAATGTGACTTATGTTAATTATAAAAGGCAGGTGATTGCTGTTTGACAGCTTTGATTTTCCTACCTTCCAACTTATTCCTGAGTTACTGAGAACTGTGAGGGACTGAGTGAGAACGTTAGCTTCCCATTGTGCGAGTGCTTTTTAACCGACACTTTTTGTTAAAGAGCTGTCAGTGTCGTGAGAACATGCGAAATTTTAAAGCGTCGGTGAGAAACCGACTCTCACCGATGGAAATAGAACGCGTCCTATTCCATCGGTTTTTTGCGTCGGTCAAATCGTGCCATTAACACCAATACGTTCACATTTAATTTTTTGGTTATTTTTTGGTGCTTTTCGGAAAAAATAAAGTTTGCATGGAGTAAAAGTAACCAGCTTCCCTAAGAACAGAAAAACAGATGGGATTTTGGTGTGAAAACCGATGCGAATACTCTGAATGGCAAAATTCACCGTCGGCGAAAAAGTGACTCTGAAAAAATCCTCGTGTCAAGCGCCTTTAAGGAGCACGAAGCCAAAGTCTAGTAACGTTCTCTCGATAATTTGTCCTTTACTGTCGTTTAAAGCGCTGCCCCAGCTAGACGCCTTGACAATTAAATCCCCACCCACTATGCTTTTTATTCCTGCCTTAAAGGATGCAATAGCGCACGAAGGTAGCGAGTAAACGATAAATATACTTTTTTAGGCCCCGTACTTAAAAAAAGTACAGGGGTCTATTAACTTTGTCATAAAAAAAAATGTGCGTAACAGGCAGAATTAGGCGTGGCAGACCCCATAAAGTATATATATTCTTGATCAGCATCAATAGAGGAGTCGATATAGCCATGTCCGTCTATCTGTCTGTCCGTCTGTAAGAGCGCCTAGATCTCAGAGACTATAAGAGCTAGAGACTTCAAACTTGGTATGTAGGTCCGTCTATATTGCAAGCAGATCAAGTTTGTTTCAGATTTTGGCCACGCCCCCTTGAACGCCTTGAATTTATTAGGGAAATTTAAAAGACAGAGCGTTCTAATTAAGCATAGACCAAGCCAATATTACCCGCCATGGTTGCTGAAAATTTCATTGCGATCGGATAATAAACAGCGAAGATATTAAACAACGAATTTGGCCTATAGTTGCTTTACCTTAACAGCAACAATTACAAAACAGTTAGACAACAACAACGAAGTTTGACTTATGGTCCAGTAATAATGAAACGTACAATAAACAATTAGTGGGAAAATAGCTCAGTGGCGTAGTGTGTTGAGCGCCCATTTTTTTCTACAATTTTCATTTTGGCCATGGGTCCCGGGTTCGAAATCCGTCATGGACAGATATTTTTTTTTTTTTATATATTTATTATTAATGTTTAATGACATTTTTATTATTTATTTATATTTTATATATAATTTATTAATATAATATTTATTTTTATTTATATTAATGTTATTTTTACATAAATTATAAATATCTTAATTAAAAAGGCAATTTAAAGGATATCTCAACCAATCTAACAGAATATGCATATAGGATGGTCCTATACATTCTGACCAAGTTTGGTTGAAATCGGTCTGATATATCATATAGCTGCCATAGGAACAATCAGTCGAAAATCAAGCTTTAGTATAAAAAACTTTTTTGTTTATTTATATATCTCAACCAATTCAACAGAATATGCATCTGGGGGATCTCAAACATTCTGACCAAGTTTGGTTGAAATCGGTCGACTATATCATATAGCTGCCATAGGAACAATCAGTCGAAATTCAAGCTTTAGTATGAAAAACTTTTTTGTGTATTGAGATAGCTCAACCAATCTAACAGAATATGCATCTGGAGTGATTTTATACATTCCGACCAAGTTTGGTTGAAATCGGTCTTCTATATAATATAGCTGCCTTAGGAACAATCAGTCGAAAATTAAGCTTTAGTATAAAAAACATTTTTGTTTTATTTGGTTAAAATAGGTCTACTATATTATAAAGCTGCCATAGGAACGATTAGTCGAAAATGTATACTTAATAGGCAAATTTTTTTTGTTTCTGGAGATACCACAATCAGACTAGCAGATGGGAATTCTCTATTGTCTTATACCTCCTGATACTATGTTTTATATATGTACAGATTTATATTAATTTCTTTTACTCAGGAGTTGCTTTTCCATAGTAAGTACGGGGTCTCCGACAGTCGAGTATGCTCGACTGTAGTACCGCCCACTAGTTTTTTTTTCAAATTTAATGTTTAAATTCCTATAGATTCTATTGTGCTATCTATGTTGATTTTTTAAAATTTTACATTTTTGTTAATATAAATTCCGTGGCATTGCTAACTTGGCCGTCATACTCGCCCGACCTGAATATTGATGCCTTGGAGATCATAAGTTTAAATATTATTGGACTAATCCACACTCTATTAGTTTGCTGTTCAACACTAGGGCATTTGCACTATTCGCAGAGCTGCAGACCACTTTGCACTGACCATAACCTACGCTGTCGACTTCTTCTATGCCGCCAAATTTGAGGTTGTAAAGGCATTTTGAGAGTTCAATTTGATTTATTGCAGTTCTCTTATCATCCTCACTTTTTGCATCCACAAACACCCCGAACGGACATTTATGTTTTGCCGCTTATTGGTTTTGCGTTATTTGGTCCGGCTTAACGGGGCTTGTCTCCTTTTTCTCTTTTTTTGCTTCTTCTCCTTTTCCACATTCGTTGCCGTCTTTTGCAGTTTTGGCGCCATTTTGGTTGGTTTTTTGCTCTTGTTCGTCATCTCCTTAAGTTTTTTATGCTTGCTTGTGCAATTGTGCCCAGTTTTGTTTTGCATCTTCTTTTCCTCTTTGCAGTGCCCCCGTGGTACTTCTTGTCACTCCTCTGTTGGGAGTTGTGCGTCTGGATCTGGTGGCGCTGCTGTTCATAGTGCCGTTTTGGCGGCGATTCGCCGACGGAAAAGAGAAAGAAAATACAACTTAAGAAAACTTTTGCGAAGCGGCGTAAGATGGAATTCAACCACTAACCTTCTAGAGTGTATTTCTCTAGTGATTAAAGGGTTCAAGAAAAAGTTGCAAACAGACGTTATTTACACTGATTTTAGTAAGGCTTTTGATTTTGAAAGGCACTCACTTCTAATTAAAAAGCTTGACCTTCTTGGTTCTCCGAACAACATTCTTCTTTGGATTTACAATTATTTAACTAATAGAAGAAAGAAAGTGTTATTTTCAAAAATGAATTTTCTAAGTCCGTCAAATTTATTTCTGGAGTACCGCAAGGAAGTCACCCGGCCCATCACGATTCACGTTATTTATAAACGATCTTCCATCAATTTTATCTCACTCCAATACACATATGTATGCGGACGACGTCAAGCTTTGTTTATCGTATAGTGATCCGTTTTCTCATAGTCTTTTGCAAGCAGACTTAAATGCATTCCTTCTTTGGTGATAAACTAATTTATTAAATCTCAATAGTTTGAAATGTAAATTTATGACTTTCTAAAGATCTTCACGCCATATTTCTCAATATTCACTTAATGGCATTATATTGGAATGCTTGAATGATTCCGAAAGATCAGTTAATGACTTGGGTATAGTTTTAGATCACAGTTTGAAATTTGATAATTTGATTTGGTTTATCAAGCGATGGTCAAAGGAATTTGACGATCCTTATACTACCAAACTTCTCTACACTTGACTTGTTCGTCCGATTCTTGAAAATGGATCATGTGTGTGGTCTTCTCAATACGAATCCTATCGTGCCAGGATAGAATCGGTTCAGAAACAATTTTTACTTTTTGCTCTACGTGGCTTGAGTTGGAACTCAGAAATGCAGATGCCGTCATACTCTAGTAGATTTCACTTACTCAGTCTTCCCTCTCTTACTAAGCGTAGAATTATGCTTGGAGTAATGTTCATCCACAAATTACTACAGGGCCATATAGACTCGGCTAATTTATCGGATGATACAACCTTCAGCGTACCTTCTAAAATAATTCGAAACTTTTTTCCATTGTATCTTTAGCATTGCTCAACTAACTGGGAATTGCACAACCTTCTTCGTATTCTATGTGCAGATTATAATAGTCTGTACCGTACGATTAGTTTCGAGCTTTCTCCTTACACTATTAAATTATTATTATTATATTATTATGTTTAACTAGTTTAACCAACTAACTACTTTTAATATTATTTTGGTCTGATTGGGTTTTTCTGGGCTTTCCTCAATCCTTGCCAATAAATTTCTTTTTTTACCCTGTGCCCATTGAAACTGGTCAAAAAGGGTATAATGGTTTTGTGCAATGTATGAAAGGGCAGAAGGAAGCATCTCCGACCCTATAAAATATATATATTCTTGATCAGTATCAATAGCCGAGTCGATTGAGCCTTATCCGTCTGTTTAAGTCAAAGGATCTCAGAGACTATAAGAGCTAGAGACTTCAAACTTGGTATGTAGATTCCTGGATAGCGGGCGCAGAACAAGTTTGTTTTAAAATTTGGATCGCACCCTTATATCATATATCTGCCATAGGAACGATCAGTCAACAATCAAGTTTTAGTATGAACAACTTTTTTGTTGTTTGAAATACCAAACTGACAGGATATGCATTTGGGATGGTCCCATACATCCTGATCAAATTTGGTTGAAATCGGACCACTATATCATATAGCTGCCATAGGAACTGTCAGTCGAAAATTAAGATTTAGTATGAAATTGTTTGTTGTTTTTTGAGGTATCCCAACAGAACTCACGAATTTTATATTGTCTTTAACGGTATGATCGAATTTGGCTTAAATCTGTTCAGTAGCACATATAGATGTAATACGAAGAACTAGTCGACAATTTAATGCCGCATCATCAAACCTTCGTCGTGCCTAACGGCTTGAAAATAGGGATGGGCTATCGGAGTTCCAGGGAACGGAGTATCCTACTCGACTGTAGCCGCGAGCGAAGCGAGCCGGGGGCGGAGCCCCCTTGTTCATTTAAGATACCCCAGAGAATTTATTTAACTGTAATTTTAATATATTTTTGATCTTAATGTTTATTTTAAATTAAATTGTTGAGTCGGATGCTTTTAGCCTGGCTTAAAATATATAAATAAATGTGTGCGCAGTCTGAGCCACTGGCTGCAATAGTTCTTCCCAGGTACGTAATATGAATTACTTCCATTCACCCCATGTCGAACGTTTAACTCTCCTCTTTGAAGGTTGAAGTGAATAAGTTTAGATTTAGCAGGGTTTCATGTTAGATTTGTCTCAGAGCAGTCGGCGATCTTGTTCCTAAGAATATCCCTGGCTACCTGTAAGTGTCTATGGAAGCAGAGCAAAATTAAATCGTCTACATACTGAAATAGCAGGCAATTGGAGTAATTTATCAGGTCGGTGGTGTACAGAGTAAACAGAGTGGGGCTTAGGCAGCTACCCTGACAGACACCGCTATCTACCTCCACCTGACTTTTCCCTTTAAACATCACCCTTTTGTTTAAAAACGAAGTTATTTATTCGATATGAGCCCCATTGAAGTTCATGCAGTATCTTAACTTCCACACAGTCACACGCTTTTTTTAGATCTAGTCATGTTGCCATGACCTGATTGATAGAGCTGATTTTCTGCTATATGATAATCAAAACTGATTTTTATAAGACGTTCCAGTGTTTTAAAAAGAGTGCTGAGAAGACAAATCGGCCTGCAATTCTGCGCAAAGCTAATGTCCGTGTTTTTCTTGGGCACCGGTACCATCCTTATACGCCTTCAGCATTCTGGAATAGACCCTGAGATTCAGATATTATTAATAAGGACTAACAACTCTTGTTTCTGAATAGGAAGCAGTAGCTGGATCATCTTGTACGAGATGCCATCTAACCCCCTGGCCGAGTTTGTGTTTCTTTGGGCAATAAAATGCGAGAAGTCCTCAAACTCGAACTTATCCCTTGTGTGTGTACTATTATTTGGGGTGTACATAGGATCCTGCATGGTAATTTGCTGGGTGCATTCTTAACTCGCTGCAGAAACGCTACATCATCCTCCTCTGACCAGGTGTTTCCCGTTCTCTTAACCAGGGACAATGTTTGGGATCTTAAGCTTAACAACTTAAGATTCCAAACCTTGTCCCTTATATTCGGGTATGAAGAGATTTCATTCACGAACTTTTCAAAGTTTAGCTTCCTTTGCTTGGATACAAACTTTTGGAATTTATCGTGAACTTCAAACGCATTTCTTATGTCAGTGAACGCTTTAGTTTTGTAGAATTTTTGTCTGGTCTGGTTTCTTAATCTAAAAAGCCTATCTGCCACTTCATCCCACCACTTTTTTTTTAGGTTTATATCTGTTTCCGCCCTGAATCGTCAATGTGTTTTGTTTTTGTTATTTTGTTTACCTGGCCGTTTGGCTTATCCAAGTCCGTGAAGGGCATATCACTAAAATCTGTGGCTACCTTATAGTGTACAATTTTCCTAACTCTTGTATTTCAACTAATGTGACTTATGTTAATTATAAAAGGCAGGTGATTGCTGTTTGACAGCTTTGATTTTCCTACCTTCCAACTTATTCCTGAGTTACTGAGAACTGTGAGGGACTGAGTGAGAACGTTAGCTTCCCATTGTGCGAGTGCTTTTTAACCGACACTTTTTGTTAAAGAGCTGTCAGTGTCGTGAGAACATGCGAAATTTTAAAGCGTCGGTGAGAAACCGACGCTCACCGATGGAAATAGAACGCGTCCTATTCCTACGGTTTTTTGCGTCGGTCAAATCGTGCCATTAACACCAATACGTTCACATTGCATTTTTTGAACACCGATGCGAATACTCTGAATGGCAAAATTCACCGTCGGCAAAAAAGTGGCTCTGAAAAAACCCTCGTGTGAAGCGCCTTTAAGGAGCACGTTGCCAAAGTCTAGTAACGTTCTCTCGATAATTTGTCCTTTACTGTCGTTTGAAGCGCTGCTAGACGCCTTGACAGTTAAATCCCCACCCACTATGCTTATGCCGCTTGCTTATGCTTTTTATTCCAGCCTTAAAGGCTGCAATAGCGCACGAAGGTAGCGAGTAAACGATAAATATACTTTTTTTTTCAAATTTAATGTTTAAATTCCTATAGATTCTATTGTGCTATCTATGTTGATTTTTTAAAATTTTACATTTTTGTTAATATAAATTCCGTGGCATTGCTAACTTGGCCGTCATACTCGCCCGACCTGAATATTGATGCCTTGGAGATCATAAGTTTAAATATTATTGGAATAATCCACACTCTTAGTTTGCTGTTCAACACTAGGGCATTTGCACTATTCGCAGAGCTGCAGACCACTTTGCACTGACCATAACCTAAGCTGTCGACTTCTTCTATGCCGCCAAATTTGAGGTTGTAAAGGCATTTTGAGTGTTCAATTTGATTTATTGCAGTTCTCTTATCATCCTCACTTTTTGCATCCACATACACCCCGAACGGATATTTATGTTTTGCCGCTTATTGGTTTTGCGTTATTTGGTCCGGCTTAACGGGGCTTGTCTCCTTTTTCTCTTTTTTTGCTTCTTCTCCTTTTCCACATTCGTTGCCGTCTTTTGCAGTTTTGGCGCCATTTTGGTTGGTTCTTTGCTCTTGTTCGTCATCTCCTTAAGTTTTTTATGCTTGCTTGTGCAATTGTGCCCAGTTTTGTTTTGCATCTTCTTTTCCTCTTTGCAGTGCCCCCGTGGTACTTCTGTATCACTCCTCTGTTGGGAGTTGTGCGTCTGGATCTGGTGGCGCTGCTGTTCATAGTGCCGTTTTGGCGGCGATTCGCCAGGTATTGGCGTTGCAAAGACGGAAAAGAGAATGAAAATACAACTTAAGAAAATTTTTGCGAAGCGGCGTAAGAGGGAATTCTTGAAGTTTTTAAGATTACGAAATATATCGACGTCCTTACGGTTTGACTGCCAAAAGCGAACTGCTTTTTAAACTTTATTTACATATATGCTGACAACATTTTAGCATTGTCATAGCAAAACAAGGTTGCCACCGCGGCCGCAGATGCCAATCTGAGTAAAACAGTCCGCTTACTCCTTAGGCGGCAGTGATTAGGGATTGACCCACCTATAGACCATTAATACCAGCGAGTATATTGATGACTTTGGTACAGAATACTGCCAAACTGCCCATAAAGATGTAGTAGATTTTGGCAATGTTCACAGAGGTGTCAAAGAAACAACGGGCGAAATTCGGCAACGGTGATGGAATTGTAATTGAAATAGTAGACGATGAGAAGAGGCAGTGTCGCTATGGTCGGGAACAGGAGATTGCGCCGCCAGCGCAAAGCCAAGAAATATCGTACAAAATATCGACGGCATGGCGGAAATCAGTTCCACAAACTTATCATATGGAAAAGTTAATTTTAGCAATGTTTGTTTTGTAATATCTTCGTGATAATGAATAGAATCATTTACAAAAGTCAAAACCACCTGTACTCCCAACCTTTCTTTTAAAAGTCAACCCAAAGTTACAAAAGTACCCAACAAAATTGTTTTCTTCTTTTAATTTTATTGTTTTTCATGCATTTAGTTTTAAAAATAGGCCAATTAATACAAATCAATAAGCTAAAAACGAAGAATTAGCTCGGTTCAAAGATGTACAGTTCTTAACTTGCCCTTATAAAGTGAATATTTTCGCCCTTTGCATATTTTTGAAAATTACTTCAACTTTGACAAAGTCCGCAGTCTATAAAAAAATTTCTAAAAACATGAAACCTTCTGAATAATATACTTTAACCAATTCTTAATTAAAAATATAAAAAAAATTCATCAACAGAACAACAATTCGAAAATTGATTTTTTCCAAGAGTTTTCGGGGCAGGGCTAGCATATGGTGATAACCTCATAACCTTAGTCTGTATAAACTTCCGATCTTTAGAACTAACTCTGGCTCATTAGGACTGTATGGTCGCCTCTGCACGATCTTTGTTGGCTCAATTAGTCGAAGTGTCATTTCATTAGTGTTTATCCGAGCAATTGGAGTTCCTTTTATAAACCATTCAAAATACTATTTCTTTAACTTGACGATTTTTTGTACAATCAATCAATCGACAACTCACTGGAATTTTTTATCGTAGTTGAATGATGATAAATATTAAGAAATGAAATTTAGAATTGTAAAAAAGTTAAGGGCCACCCGTTTGCATACATATTGATATTTTGTGGTAACAATTGTTTGAATTAAATCAATTAAATTTGAATGCAGAACGAATTTAGAAGTAAAACTATGTTAAGAATTACATTGCGCTGGTAATCAGATTAGTTTTGGCACAGTTATGAAAATTTGAAATATTTGACCTAGCAACTTTACAAGCCTAAATTTTTGTTAGCTTTGGGATGATTTTTTACAAATAGTGAAACGTCTCAGAGTCAGGCTTAAAATGTTTCTTTCTATTTATTATTTAAGAGAAGGAGTTGGGTAAACTTTAAAACTCGAGATTTTAAATTTCGTATTTTCGAAAATGACTAGGATGGAACTTTGCTTTAAAGCCGATATCTTGAGGCAAAAAATTATTTTAACTAAATTTTTAAATTTAAATGCAAATTGAATTAAGAAGCCAAACCATGATCAAAATGACATTTCGCTTGAATATCGAATCAGTTTTGGCAAAGTTATGCAAGTTAGAACTTGGTTTGAATTTCGGCTTAGTAGCTTTAGAAGTAAAAAGTTACGCTTGTCTTTGAATTATAAACAAAAATCTTTACGAGTTAAAAATCTAGTGACGAAAACATTACCATGCCCCAAAATTTCTGATATCAAACTTTGTGACAAACTATATTAAATTGAGCATACAAAATGTTCTTTACAAAAAAGTTTTGCAAACAATAAAAACATTAACAAACGAAGCGAATTCTGCTGAGCTAAAAAGGTATCATGTAATACAACAGGTACTGATTACTGATCCATCACAAGTAAAGGATCGATTAAGGATTACATAACCTGCTGTTGTGTCATATTTTAGAAATAACAACCCATGGTTTTCAACAGAATTACACTATGACTATATAACTGAGTTTACTGTACTTGAACTTCTTATCTATGGAAGTATTATTGATGCTTCTATTATTTCTTACATACAAAAACATTATTCTTTCCGGATTTTACAAGTAACAAAATTTAAGGGTGGACGGATAATAGAGTAGAAAACATTTTGAGAGGCTAGTTTACATAGATTAATATTGAACAAAGACCTAATTTTCTGGTAAGGCAAGGATAAGAGGTGATCGAATAGAAATTTTTACAACAAATATCTGTGAAAATTCATTTTGGCAAGATATTTTCTGTTAAATAAAAATCTACTAAAAAAACCTCTTTACGAGGTAAAATTCTAGTGACGAAAACATTTCCATGCCCCAAAATTTCTGGTATTGCTGACTTAATGGGGAGTCTATATTCCAAATTTGGTGGTCCTAGCCCTTACCATCTCTGAGATCCTTTTGTTTACACGGACAGACGGACAAGGGTATATCGACTAGGCTGTTGATGCTAATCAAGAATATATATACTTTATGCTGTCGGAGATGCTTCCTTCTGCCCGTTACATACTTTTGAACAAACTTAATATAACCGCTCAGGATATAAAAAAATTATTTTTTTTTTTAAGTATCAGGTTAGTATTTTTTGTTTTAATTTTAGCCAACTAAAATATGAAAAAAGTTTTTTTATTTTATTTTTTCAAATTGTAACTTCAAAATTACTAGCCGAACAAATGAAAAAATGGTTTTGTTTAAATAGTAATTAATTTATTGAAAGAAAAAAGCGATTTTCATTATTTTCACTATTTCTTTAAGTTAAAACTAGTGGGCGGTGCTACAGTCGACCATACTCGACTGTCGGAGACCCCGTACTTACTATGGAAAAGCAACTCCAGGTTCAAAGAAAATAATATAAATCTGTACATATATGTATATAACATTGTTTTAGGAGGTATAAGACAATAAAAAATTTCCAATCTGCGAGTCTGATTGTGGTATCTCCAGAAACAACAAAAATTTGCATACTCAGTGTACATTTTCGACCAATCGTTCCTATGACAGCTTAATAATATAGTAGACCGATTTCAACCAAATAAAACAAAAAAGTTTTTCATACTAAAGCTTGGTTTTTGACTGATTGTTCCTATGGTAGCTATATGATATAGTAAACCGATTTCAACCAAACTCGGTCAGAATGAATAAGATAACCCCAGATGCATATTCTGTTAGATTGGTTGAGATATCTCAATAAACAAAAAAATATTTCATACTAAAGCTTGATTTTCGACTGATTGTTCCTATGGCAGCTTTATGATATAGTCAACTGATTTCAACCAAACTTGGTCAGAATGTATGAGATCACCCCAGATTCATATTCTGTTGAATTGGTTGAGATATACACATAAATAAACAAAAAAGTTTTTCATTCTAAAGATTGATTTTCGACTGATTGTTCCTATGGCAGCTATATGATATAGTCAACCGATTTCTATCATACTTGGTCAGAATGTATGAGATCACCCCAGATGCATATTCTGTTGAATTGGTTGAGATATATAAATAAACAAAAAAGTTTTTTATACTAAAACTTGATTTTCGACTGATTGCTCCTATATGATATGTCGGACCGATTTCACCCAAACTTGGTCAGAATGTATAGGACCATCCCATATGCATATTCTGTTAGATTGGTTGAGATATTCTTTAAATTGTCTTTTTTTAACTAAGATATTTCTATTTTATGTAAATATAACATTAATATAAATAATAATAAATATTATATTAATAAATAATATAAAAAATATAAATAAATAATAAATATAACATTATACATTAATAATAAATATTAAAAAAAATATATATATTTCCGTGACGGGAATCGAGCCCGCGACCCATGGCCCAAATGAAAATTTTAGAAAAAAATGGACGCTCAACACACTGCGCCACAGGGCTATTTCATTATCAATTGTTTATTGTAGGTTTCATTATTACTGGACCACAAGTCAAACTTTATTGTTGTTGTTGCTAATTGTTTTGTAATTGTTGCTGTTAAGGTAAAGCAAATATAGGCAAATTTAGTTTATTAATATCTTCGCTGTTTATTATCCGATCGCAATGAAATTTTCAGCAAACATGGCGGATAATATTGGCTTGATCTATGCTTAATTGGGCTTAATTAACCTTGCAAAAGATAATTTTTTATTAAAATTTCAAAATTCGTTTAAAAAAAAACTAGTGGAGACCCCCAAAAAATATTTGCACCTAAATTCATCATAAGTTGCCCTCTTTCTAGGGTTTTTTTTTTCTTTTTTTTTAGAGTTTCCGCATGGTCCAGATAATTACCCAAACTTTTCCAGAACTTTTATAGTTCTTCGGAAATCAGTTCCACAAACTTATCATATGGAAAAGTTAATTTTAGCAATGTTTGTTTTGTAATATCTTCGTGAATATGAATAGAATCATTTACAAAAGCCAAAACCACCTGTACTCCCAATCTTTCTTTTAAAAGTCAACCCAAAGTTACAAAAGTACCCAACAAAATTGTTTTCTTCTTTTAATTTTATTGTTTTTCATGCGTT
This sequence comes from Drosophila rellima, assembly GCA_035043635.1. NCBI lineage: Eukaryota > Metazoa > Arthropoda > Insecta > Diptera > Drosophilidae > Drosophila > Drosophila rellima. Next base: position 60,756 of record JAWNMV010000605.1, read on the forward strand.
AAGTTTTAAAAATAAGCAATAAGCTAAAAATGAAGAATTAGCTCGGTTCAAAGATGTACAGTTCTTAACTTGCCCTTATAAAGTGAACATTTTCGCCCTTTGCATATTTTTGAAAATTACTTCAACTTTGACAAGGTCCACAGTCTATAAAAAAATTTCTAAAAACATGAAACCTTCTGAATAATATACTTTAACCAATTTTTAATAAAAAATATAAAAAAATTTCATCAACAGAACAACTCGAAAATTGATTTTTTCCAAGAGTTTTCGGGGCAGGGCTAGCATATGGTGAAGTACCTCATAACCTTAGTCTGTATAAACTTCTGATCTTTAGAACTTACTCTGGCTCATTAGGACTGTATGGTCGCCTCTGCACGATCTTTGTTGGCTCAATTAGTCGAATTGTCATTTTATTAGTGTTTATACGAGCTATTGGAGTTCCTTTTATAAACCATTCAAAATACTATTTCTTTAACTTGACGATTTTTTGTACAATCAATCAAGTTAATTGAACCGATATTCATGAAATATCGACAACTCACTGGAATTTGTTATCGTAGTTGAATGATGATAAATATTAAGAAATGAAATTTAGAATTGTAAAAAAGTTAAGGGCCACCCGTTTGCATACATATTGATATTTTGTGGTAACAATTGTTTGAATTAAATCAATTAAATTTAAATGCAGAACGAATTTAGAAGTAAAACTATGTTAAGAATTACATTGCGCTGGTAATCAGATTAGTTTTGGCACAGTTATGAAAATTTGAAATATTTGACCTAGCAACCTTACAAGCCTAAATTTTTGTTAGCTTTGGGATGATTTTTTACAAATAGTGAAACGTCTCAGAGTCAGGCTTAAAATGTTTCTTTCTATTTATTATTTAAGAGAAGGAGTTAAGTAAGCTTTAAAACTCGAGATTTTAAATTTCGTATTTTCGAAAATGACAAGGGTGGAACTTTGCTTAAAAGCCGATATCTTGAGGCAAATAATTATTTAAACTAAATTATTAAATTTAAATGCAAATTGAATTAAGAAGCCAAACCATGATCAAAATGACATTTCGCTTGAATGTCGAATCAGTTTTGGCAAAGTTATGCAAGTTAGAACTTGGTCTGAATTTCGGCTTAGTAGCTTTAGAAGTAAAAAGTTACGCTTGTCTTTGAATTATAAACAAAAATCTTTACGAGTTAAAAATCTAGTGACGAAAACATTTCCATGCCCCAAAATTTCTGATATCAAACTTTGTGACAAACTATATTAAATTGAGCATACAAAATGTTCTTTACAAAAAAGTTTTGCAAACAATAAAAACATTAACAAACGAAGCGAATTCTGCTGAGCTAAAAAGGTATAATGTCATACAACAGGTACTGATTACTGATCCATCACAAGTAAAGGATCGATTAAGGATTACATAACCTGCTGTTGTGTTATATGTTAGAAATAACAACCCATGGTTTTCAACAGAATTACACTATGACTATATAACTGAGTTTACTGTACTTGAACTTCTTATCTATGGAAGTATTATTGATGCTTCTATTATTTCTTACATACAAAAACATTATTCTTTCCGGATTTTACAAGTAACAAAATTTAAGGGTGGACGGATAATAGAGTAGAAAACATTTTGAGAGGCTAGTTTACATAGATTAATATTGAACAAAAACCTAATTTTCTGGTAAGGCAAGGATAAGAGGTGATCGAATAGAAATTTTTACAACAAATATCTGTGAAAATTCATTTTGGCAAGATATTTTCTGTTAAATAAAAATCTACTAAAAAAAACCTCTTTACGAGGTAAAATTCTAGTGACGAAAACATTTCCATGCCCCAAAATTTCTGGTATTGCTGACTTAATGGGGAGTCTATATTCCAAATTTGGTGGTCCTAGCCCTTACCATCTCTGAGATCCTTTTGTTTACACGGACAGACGGACAAGGGTATATCGACTAGGCTGTTGATGCTAATCAAGAATATATATACTTTATGCTGTCGGAGATGCTTCCTTCTGCCCGTTACATACTTTTGAACAAACTTAATATAACCGCTCAGGATATAAAAAAATTATTTTTTTTTTTAAGTATCAGGTTAGTATTTTTTGTTTTAATTTTAGCCAACTAAAATATGAAAAAAGTTTTTTTATTTTATTTTTTCAAATTGTAACTTCAAAATTACTAGCCGAACAAATGAAAAAATGGTTTTGTTTAAATAGTAATTAATTTATTGAAAGAAAAAAGCGATTTTCATTATTTTCACTATTTCTTTAAGTTAAAACTAGTGGGCGGTGCTACAGTCGACCATACTCGACTGTCGGAGACCCCATACTTACTATGAAAAAGCAACTCCAGGTTTAAAGAAAATAATATAAATCTGTACATATATGTATATAACATTGTTTTAGGAGGTATAAGACAATAAAAAATTTCCAATCTGCGAGTCTGATTGTGGTATCTCCAGAAACAACAAAAATTTGCATACTCAGTGTACATTTTCGACCAATCGTTCCTATGACAGCTTAATAATATAGTAGACCGATTTTAACCAAATAAAACAAAAAAGCTTTTCATACTAAAGCTTGGTTTTTGACTGATTGTTCATATGGTAGCTATATGATATAGTAAACCGATTTCAACCAAACTCGGTCAGAATGAATAAGATAACCCCAGATGCATATTCTGTTAGATTGGTTGAGATATCTCAATGAACAAAAAAATATTTCATACTAAAGCTTGATTTTCGACTGATTGTTCCTATGGCAGCTATATGATATAGTCAACTGATTTCAACCAAACTTGGTCAGAATGTATGAGATCACCCCAGATTCATATTCTGTTGAATTGGTTGAGATATACACATAAATAAACAAAAAAGTTTTTCATTCTAAAGATTGATTTTCGACTGATTGTTCCTATGGCAGCTATATGATATAGTCAACCGATTTCTATCATACTTGGTCAGAATGTATGAGATCACCCCAGATGCATATTCTGTTGAATTGGTTGAGATATATAAATAAACAAAAAAGTTTTTTATACTAAAACTTGATTTTCGACTGATTGCTCCTATATGATATGTCGGACCGATTTCAACCAAACTTGGTCAGAATGTATAGGACCATCCCATATGCATATTCTGTTAGATTGGTTGAGATATTCTTTAAATTGTCTTTTTTTAACTAAGATATTTCTATTTTATGTAAATATAACATTAATATAAATAATAATAAATATTATATTAATAAATAATATAAAAAATATAAATAAATAATAAATATAACATTATACATTAATAATAAATATTAAAAAAAAATAATATATTTCCGTGACGGGAATCGAACCCGCGACCCATGGCCCAAATGAAAATTTTAGAAAAAAATGGACGCTCAACACACTGCGCCACAGGGCTACTTCATTATCAATTGTTTATTGTAGGTTTCATTATTACTGGACCACAAGTCAAACTTTATTGTTGTTGTTGCTAATTGTTTTGTAATTGTTGCTGTTAAGGTAAAGCAAATATAGGCAAATTTAGTTTATTAATATCTTCGCTGTTTATTATCCGATCGCAATGAAATTTTCAGCAAACATGGCGGATAATATTGGCTTGATCTATGCTTAATTGGGCTTAATTAACCTTGCAAAAGATAATTTTTTATTAAAATTTCAAAATTCGTTTAAAAAAAAACTAGTGGAGACCCCCAAAAAATATTTGCACCTAAATTCATCATAAGTTGCCCTCTTTCTAGGGTTTTTTTTTTCTTTTTTTTTAGAGTTTCCGCATGGTCCAGATAATTACCCAAACTTTTCCAGAACTTTTATAGTTCTTCGGAAATCAGTTCCACAAACTTATCATATGGAAAAGTTAATTTTAGCAATGTTTGTTTTGTAATATCTTCGTGAATATGAATAGAATCATTTACAAAAGTCAAAACCACCTGTACTCCCAATCTTTCTTTTAAAAGTCAACCCAAAGTTACAAAAGTACCCAACAAAATTGTTTTCTTCTTTTAATTTTATTGTTTTTCATGCGTTAAGTTTTAAAAATAAGCAATAAGCTAAAAATGAAGAATTAGCTCGGTTCAAAGATGTACAGTTCTTAACTTGCCCTTATAAAGTGAACATTTTCGCCCTTTGCATATTTTTGAAAATTACTTCAACTTTGACAAGGTCCACAGTCTATAAAAAAATTTCTAAAAACATGAAACCTTCTGAATAATATTCTTCAAACAATTTTTAATAAAAAATATAAAAAAATTTCATCAACAGAACAACTCGAAAATTGATTTTTTCCAAGAGTTTTCGGGGCAGGGCTAGCATATGGTGAAGTACCTCATAACCTTAGTCTGTATAAACTTCTGATCTTTAGAACTTACTCTGGCTCATTAGGACTGTATGGTCGCCTCTGCACGATCTTTGTTGGCTCAATTAGTCGAATTGTCATTTTATTAGTGTTTATACGAGCTATTGGAGTTCCTTTTATAAACCATTCAAAATACTATTTCTTTAACTTGACGATTTTTTGTACAATCAATCAAGTTAATTGAACCGATATTCATGAAATATCGACAACTCACTGGAATTTGTTATCGTAGTTGAATGATGATAAATATTAAGAAATGAAATTTAGAATTGTAAAAAAGTTAAGGGCCACCCGTTTGCATACATATTGATATTTTGTGGTAACAATTGTTTGAATTAAATCAATTAAATTTAAATGCAGAACGAATTTAGAAGTAAAACTATGTTAAGAATTACATTGCGCTGGTAATCAGATTAGTTTTGGCACAGTTATGAAAATTTGAAATATTTGACCTAGCAACCTTACAAGCCTAAATTTTTGTTAGCTTTGGGATGATTTTTTACAAATAGTGAAACGTCTCAGAGTCAGGCTTAAAATGTTTCTTTCTATTTATTATTTAAGAGAAGGAGTTAAGTAAGCTTTAAAACTCGAGATTTTAAATTTCGTATTTTCGAAAATGACAAGGGTGGAACTTTGCTTAAAAGCCGATATCTTGAGGCAAATAATTATTTTAACTAAATTATTAAATTTAAATGCAAATTGAATTAAGAAGCCAAACCATGATCAAAATGACATTTCGTTTGAATGTCGAATCAGTTTTGGCAAAGTTATGCAAGTTAGAACTTGGTCTGAATTTCGGCTTTGTAGCTTTAGAAGTAAAAAATTACGCTTGTCTTTGAATTATAAACAAAAATCTTTACGAGTTAAAAATCTAGTGACGAAAACATTTCCATGCCCCAAAATTTCTGATATCAAACTTTGTGACAAACTATATTAAATTGAGCATACAAAATGTTCTTTACAAAAAAGTTTTGCAAACAATAAAAACATTAACAAACGAAGCGAATTCTGCTGAGCTAAAAAGGTATCATGTCATACAACAGGTACTGATTACTGATCCATCACAAGTAAAGGATCGATTAAGGATTACATAACCTGCTGTTGTGTTATATGTTAGAAATAACAACCCATGGTTTTCAACAGAATTACACTATGACTATATAACTGAGTTTACTGTACTTGAACTTCTTATCTATGGAAGTATTATTGATGCTTCTATTATTTCTTACATACAAAAACATTATTCTTTCCGGATTTTACAAGTAACAAAATTTAAGGGTGGACGGATAATAGAGTAGAAAACATTTTGAGAGGCTAGTTTACATAGATTAATATTGAACAAAGACCTAATTTTCTGGTAAGGCAAGGATAAGAGGTGATCGAATAGAAATTTTTACAACAAATATCTGTGAAAATTCATTTTGGCAAGATATTTTCTGTTAAATAAAAATCTACTAAAAAAAACCTCTTTACGAGATAAAATTCTACTGTCGAAAACATTTCCATGGCCCAAAATTTCTGGTATTGCTGACTTATTGGGGAGTCTATATTCCAAATTTGGTGGTCCTAGCCCTTACCATCTCTGAGATCCTTTTGTTTACACGGACAGACGGACAAGGGTATATCGACTAGGCTGTTGATGCTAATCAAGAATATATATACTTTATGCTGTCGGAGATGCTTCCTTCTGCCCGTTACATACTTTTGAACAAACTTAATATAACCGCTCAGGATATAAAAAAATTATTTTTTTTTTTAAGTATCAGGTTAGTATTTTTTGTTTTAATTTTAGCCAACTAAAATATGAAAAAAGTTTTTTTATTTTATTTTTTCAAATTGTAACTTCAAAATTACTAGCCGAACAAATGAAAAAATGGTTTTGTTTAAATAGTAATTAATTTATTGAAAGAAAAAAGCGATTTTCATTATTTTCACTATTTCTTTAAGTTAAAACTAGTGGGCGGTGCTACAGTCGACCATACTCGACTGTCGGAGACCCCGTACTTACTATGGAAAAGCAACTCCAGGTTCAAAGAAAATAATATAAATCTGTACATATATGTATATAACATTGTTTTAGGAGGTATAAGACAATAAAAAATTTCCAATCTGCGAGTCTGATTGTGGTATCTCCAGAAACAACAAAAATTTGCATACTCAGTGTACATTTTCGACCAATCGTTCCTATGACAGCTTAATAATATAGTAGACCGATTTCAACCAAATAAAACAAAAAAGCTTTTCATACTAAAGCTTGGTTTTTGACTGATTGTTCCTATGGTAGCTATATGATATAGTAAACCGATTTCAACCAAACTCGGTCAGAATGAATAAGATAACCCCAGATGCATATTCTGTTAGATTGGTTGAGATATCTCAATAAACAAAAAAATATTTCATACTAAAGCTTGATTTTCGACTGATTGTTCCTATGGCAGCTATATGATATAGTCAACTGATTTCAACCAAACTTGGTCAGAATGTATGAGATCACCCCAGATTCATATTCTGTTGAATTGGTTGAGATATACACATAAATAAACAAAAAAGTTTTTCATTCTAAAGATTGATTTTCGACTGATTGTTCCTATGGCAGCTATATGATATAGTCAACCGATTTCTATCATACATCTATCAGATGCATATTCTGTTGAATTGGTTGAGATATATAAATAAACAAAAAAGTTTTTTATACTAAAACTTGATTTTCGACTGATTGCTCCTATATGATATGTCGGACCGATTTCACCCAAACTTGGTCAGAATGTATAGGACCATCCCATATGCATATTCTGTTAGATTGGTTGAGATATTCTTTAAATTGTCTTTTTTTAACTAAGATATTTCTATTTTATGTAAATATAACATTATTATAAATAATAATAAATATTATATTAATAAATAATATAAAAAATATAAATAAATAATAAATATAACATTATACATTAATAATAAATATTAAAAAAAAAATATATATTTCCGTGACGGGAATCGAGCCCGCGACCCATGGCCCAAATGAAAATTTTAGAAAAAAATGGACGCTCAACACACTGCGCCACAGGGCTATTTCATTATCAATTGTTTATTGTAGGTTTCATTATTACTGGACCACAAGTCAAACTTTATTGTTGTTGTTGCTAATTGTTTTGTAATTGTTGCTGTTAAGGTAAAGCAAATATAGGCAAATTTAGTTTATTAATATCTTCGCTGTTTATTATCCGATCGCAATGAAATTTTCAGCAAACATGGCGGATAATATTGGCTTGGTCTATGCTTAATTAAGCTTAATTAACCTTGCAAAAGATCATTTTTTATTAAAATTTCAAAATTCGTTTAAAAAAAAACTAGTGGAGACCCCCAAAAAATATTTGCACCTAAATTCATCATAAGTTGCCCTCTTTCTAGGGTTTTTTTTTTCTTTTTTTTTAGAGTTTCCGCATGGTCCAGATAATTACCCAAACTTTTCCAGAACTTTTATAGTTCTTCGGAAATCAGTTCCACAAACTTATCATATGGAAAAGTTAATTTTAGCAATGTTTGTTTTGTAATACCTTCGTGAATATGAATAGAATCATTTACAAAAGTCAAAACCACCTGTACTCCCAATCTTTCTTTTAAAAGTCAACCCAAAGTTACAAAAGTACCCAACAAAATTGTTTTCTTCTTTTAATTTTATTGTTTTTCATGCGTTAAGTTTTAAAAATAAGAAATAAGCTAAAAATGAAGAATTAGCTCGGTTCAAAGATGTACAGTTCTTAACTTGCCCTTATAAAGTGAACATTTTCGCCCTTTGCATATTTTTGAAAATTACTTCAACTTTGACAAGGTCCACAGTCTATAAAAAAATTTCTAAAAACATGAAACCTTCTGAATAATATTCTTCAAACAATTTTTAATAAAAAATATAAAAAAATTTCATCAACAGAACAACTCGAAAATTGATTTTTTCCAAGAGTTTTCGGGGCAGGGCTAGCATATGGAGTACCTCATAACCTTAGTCTGTATAAACTTCTGATCTTTAGAACTTACTCTGGCTCATTAGGACTGTATGGTCGCCTCTGCACGATCTTTGTTGGCTCAATTAGTCGAATTGTCATTTTATTAGTGTTTATACGAGCTATTGGAGTTCCTTTTATAAACCATTCAAAATACTATTTCTTTAACTTGACGATTTTTTGTACAATCAATCAAGTTAATTGAACCGATATTCATGAAATATCGACAACTCACTGGAATTTGTTATCGTAGTTGAATGATGATAAATATTAAGAAATGAAATTTAGAATTGTAAAAAAGTTAAGGGCCACCCGTTTGCATACATATTGATATTTTGTGGTAACAATTGTTTGAATTAAATCAATTAAATTTAAATGCAGAACGAATTTAGAAGTAAAACTATGTTAAGAATTACATTGCGCTGGTAATCAGATTAGTTTTGGCACAGTTATGAAAATTTGAAATATTTGACCTAGCAACCTTACAAGCCTAAATTTTTGTTAGCTTTGGGATGATTTTTTACAAATAGTGAAACGTCTCAGAGTCGGGCTTAAAATGTTTCTTTCTATTTATTATTTAAGAGAAGGAGTTAAGTAAGCTTTAAAACTCGAGATTTTAAATTTCGAATTTTCGAAAATGACAAGGGTGGAACTTTGCTTAAAAGCCGATATCTTGAGGCAAATAATTATTTAAACTAAATTATTAAATTTAAATGCAAATTGAATTAAGAAGCCAAACCATGATCAAAATGACATTTCGCTTGAATGTCGAATCAGTTTTGGCAAAGTTATGCAAGTTAGAACTTGGTCTGAATTTCGGCTTTGTAGCTTTAGAAGTAAAAAATTACGCTTGTCTTTGAATTATAAACAAAAATCTTTACGAGTTAAAAATCTAGTGACGAAAACATTTCCATGCCCCAAAATTTCTGATATCAAACTTTGTGACAAACTATATTAAATTGAGCATACAAAATGTTCTTTACAAAAAAGTTTTGCAAACAATAAAAACATTAACAAACGAAGCGAATTCTGCTGAGCTAAAAAGGTATCATGTCATCCAACAGGTACTGATTACTGATCCATCACAAGTAAAGGATCGATTAAGGATTACATAACCTGCTGTTGTGTTATATGTTAGAAATAACAACCCATGGTTTTCAACAGAATTACACTATGACTATATAACTGAGTTTACTGTACTTGAACTTCTTATCTATGGAAGTATTATTGATGCTTCTATTATTTCTTACATACAAAAACATTATTTTTTTCGGATTTTACAAATAACCAAATTTAAGGGTGGACGGATAATAGAGTAGAAAAAATTTTGAGAGGCTAGTTTACATAGATTACTATTGAACAAAGACCTAGTTTTCTGGCAAAGCAAGGATAAGAGGTGATCGAATAGAAATTTTTATAATAAATATCTGTGAAAATGTATTTTGGCAATATATTTTCTGTTAAATATAAATCTTCTAAAAAAAACCTCTTTACGAGATAAAATTCTACTGTCGAAAACATTTCCATGGCCCAAAATTTCTGGTATTGCTGACTTATTGGGGAGTCTATATTCCAAATTTGGTGGTCCTAGCCCTTACCACCTCTGAGATCCTTTTGTTTACATGGACAGACGGACAAGGGTATATCGACTAGGCTGTTGATGCTAATCAAGAATATATATACTTTATGGTGTCGGAGATGCTTCCTTCTGCCCGTTACATACTTTTGAACAAACTTAATATAACCACTCAGGGTATAAAAAAATTATTTTTTTTTTTAAGTATCAGGTTATTATTTTTTGTTTTAATTTTAGCCAACTAAAATATGAAAAAAAGTTTTTTTATTTTATTTTTCAAATTGATTACTTTTGTTATATGCTCATGCCTTTGATCGTAACTTCATAATTTCTTGTCGAACAAATGAAAAAATGGTTTTGTTTAAAAAGTAATTAATTTATTGAAAGAAAAAAGCGATTTTCATTATTTTCACTATTGTTTTAAGCTAAAAAAAAACTCAAAGTTAAAAAAAACAAATTGACAAAGTAATTTATTGCAAATTTTGGTAATTATCTGGTCCATGCGGAAACTCTCAAAAAAAAAAAAAAACCCTAGAAAGAGGGCAATTTATGATGAATTTAGGTGCAAAAATTGTTCGGGGGTCTCCACTAGTTTTTTTTAAACGAATTTTGAAATTTTAATAAAAAATTAACTTTCGCAAGGTTGTTCTGAGCATTTTGTCACTAATATGAAACGTTTACCAACACTTCATTTCTCTCGCATGTAAATTTTGGCGTTTTCCAACTCTCTTTATAACGGAATCATGTCAAAAATGTGAATAAGCTGGACGCCATTCCACATTTTGGACGAAATATGAAACATTATATTGGATATTTGGCAAAATTTCAGTTCCTAAAGACCTTCAAAAGTAATAAGCAAAGGGTTCATTAACTTTTTATGGCCATTGGGAGGCTTTATGACCCAAATAGGGCAGCGAAAAAAAAAATGTAGATATTCATGCTGCTCTGGTTAGTAATATGAAATTAAATTTATCGCGCGCGCGATACCTTCTGAAGAATACAGTTTATAATCCTTTTTTTCGTAATATTAGTTGCTTGTCTTCAGAAATGTTATTAATTATTAATCATTACATCTCCAATTTTATTGAGGACGCCTTTTAACAAAATCGGTCCTTTTCAGGACCACCAAAAATGTTCCCAAAGAGATTTGCTAATTTTCTTTAAGTTCTATTTTGACATGATCTCGTTATAAAAGGGGTAGTAACGCCAAAATTTATATAAGAAAAGATTTAGTGTTGGTAAACGTTTCATGTTATCGGAAAACAATCATGAAAATTACAAAACACAAAACAACCTTGCAAAAGATCATTTTTTATTAAAATTTCAATATTCGTTTAAAAAAAAACTAGTGGAGAACCCAAAAATATATTTGCACCTAAATTCATCATAAATTGCCCTCTTTCTAGGGTTTTTTTTTTTTTGAGAGTTTCCGCATGGACCAGATAATTACCCAAATTTTTCCAGAACTTTACTTTTTCTTTGCTGTGTTTTTGAGCAACAATCAGAAAATGATTTTATAGTTCTTCGGCTGCGGTTTCAGGTTGAAAGCGCGACATCAATCTTATAATTTACGTATTTTCTTGTGCCCTGAAGCCAACTTGCAATATTGGTCTTAAATCTGGATATATCTCTCCTAGATTTACTACACCTCAACTCAAATTCATGGCACATTTTTGTTAAGTACAACTTTAACTTTTTATGACCAATATCAGAAATGAGTTAAGCTTAACGGTTCTTACGTTGCTTAACCAAACCTCGAAAAATTCTGCACGTGTTATTGCACTCATTGTTAAATTGAAGGCCTTTTGGTAAAATTTTATTAGTGATCCTGATTTAGGATGATGTTCTGCAAACGAAGTATGTTCTGGTTGATTTGAATGTGATTGAATGTTGTTAGTATTTTTCCACAAAAATTTAATATTGTTAAAAATATACTTACTTTTTGCCACTTATTTGCAACAAATAATAAAAATGTTCTAGGTCACTTATGAAGTTCCTTAATAGCTCTAAAAATCTATAATGATCCAAAAATAATGGAAAAAATAAATTTAAAGTGACCACACGATCCAATTGAAAAGACTAAACTTTGTCAACTGTTGCTCGTTAGCCGTTGCAATTTTGCTTGCATTTCAAATGCACCGGTTCAAGAACCATTATCTTCTAGACAAAAAATTTTGGTTTTGTTTTGTGCTAGTTTGTGTACCATTTGAAATTATCTAAATTGTCTTCTAAAAGCTCATCGACCTTAAACAAAATTTTTTTTTTCAATCAAGTCCCACTAGAGTGTCAAAATCGTACACTGTGCGGTGTCTACACTACTCTACTTAGCTCTACTTAACTCTAAAAAGCTCTCTACTCTACTGAAAGAACTTTATAGTGTACACGAGGCTTAAAATCAATCAGTAGAGCTCAACACTCTACTCACACACTCCGCTGTAAAAAGATTTAAAGACTAAATAATGCTATAAAACAGTGGTATGCTAATCTTTTTCTCACACGTTCATTGTTTTCTAAAGCGTCCGTCAGACGACCGCTTTTTAACCGACACTTTTTGTTAAAAAGCTGTCGGTGTCGTGTGAACATGCGAAGTTTTAAAGCGGCGGTGAGAAACCGACGCTCACCGATGAAAATAAAACACGTCCTATTCCATCGTTTTTTTGCGTCGGTCAAATTGTGCCATTAACATCAATACGTTCACATTGAATTTTTTAGGTATTTTTTGGTGCTTTTCGGAAAAATTAAAGTGTTCATGGAGTAAAAGTATGTTGAGTGTGACCAGCTTCCCTAAGAACAAAAAACCGATGGGATTTTGGTCTGAACACCGATGCGAATACTCTGAATGACAAAATTCACCGTCGGTTAAAAAGTGGCGCTGAAAAAGCCCTCGTGTGACGGGCGCTTAAGGAAATACAGTGAGTGCTCTCAAATTTGGACATATTTCATGCATGGACGATCGTATTGTTCACCAATTGCTCTTTAGATTCTTAACTAATCTCTTTAATGTATGATATGAAGATGAATTGCCGAAGAATTTAAAAAATTGTTTTATTTAAATGAGACGAAAATAAGGCACATTTTTCTTGTCAAATGATCAGACGTACAAATGATATTTTATGTATTTAAGGGAAAAAATTGTACTTATTATTTTGATTTTCTTAAACACAATTAGCTATCTCGTTAATACCTTCGCAACAGAAAGCTTTTAGATTTTATAAACTTACTTATATCTAATCAAGCTTGATTGGTATTATTAGCGAAGCTTTGTCTTCGTATTAGTGTTCCACTTTATATACCATTCGAGGTATACCATTGCCTCCCTTAACCATTTTATATCATGTTCAAGAAAAGAGATTGAGGCGTCCAATTTTAAAAAACCAGCAAAATAACATTTATAAAAAAGTATAATAATTTTTTAAGGATATGAAAACTGTTTTGCTTTTGAAGGTAGTTTTTATTCTTTTGTGCTATTTATGAGATTTCACTGTATTTGCATAGATAAACTTAAAATTTTATTGTTTCTGTTTTGTGTTCGTTCTTTCACGAATATGCCCGTAGTAACTCTCATTAGAAAGAGCGCAACATGCTTTCAAAAGTCATCTAAGAAACTCGTCACTTCGCTATACGACACCTTTTAGTAATTTCACTATGGGCTTCGATTCAGACATAGGGTACTGACCGAAATTGTACTACACTTACCTGTTTAGTATTCCATGCAGTTTGTTCTTGTCAAGGGGTGCAGCACCTATGTATGTGTGCGTTCAACGGAGTATTTTCTGCATGGTGAATAACCACGCATATGAACATACACATACTATTGTAAGTCTAGGTTCACGAAGCGTGAACTTTACAAACATATTTACATACGTACATACATATCTTACAATATATGTATGCATCTATGTATGGCTGTTTCTATTGTGTTTGGTATGAGTATATGTATATGAATATACAAATGTGCATGTTGTACAATGCTTACACATACATATTCACATACGTATCTTTACCTACTAACCGGTGAAGCTCTTACTATTGAAACAGTTAGTTCACAATAGTCGTGTTTATAAGGTGTGTGTTAGTCTATCTTTGTTAATTTGTCAATTAATTCCTTTTACTTTTGTAACAAATCGATTTAACCATTAATTCTATTAGATGAAGTTTCTTGTTATACATATTTGAGATTATGAAAGTTAAAGGCAAACTTCAAATGAAGTTTCGCGACAGATTAAATAATATTAGGCTACAGTGTGCGCAGTCAATATTAGGATGTGGAGGGAAAAGGTATTAAAACCGCATGTAAATAAAATATAAATATAAATATAATGACGATTGTTGTTGTAAATTAAATTGAGCTTGAGTGAATTAAACAAATTAACATGCATAATTATTTAATGCTCAATGAAAAAATAAAACACAAACGATAACTTAAATTTCGTGGAGTTTTACTTATTTTTAATCTATCCCAAAGTTAATGTAAGTCTGTGGACGGAAGGCGACTAGCAGTGTATAAAAGAAGAATGAAAATTTGATTTGACTATTCGATAAGAACGGGTTATAACCGATCGAAAAGTATTGCTCTAACTGACCGTTAATATACGTCCTTTGTCATGTCACGGCTGTTTTTATTGAGTTGGCATACTTTTTTTTAAGTGCTTAAAATTTATTATTCAGATTTCAGACCTATTTCTCACTTCTTTCATAAGTTACATATTTTCACCACCTACTTTTATTAAGGGGGGAACCTCCATTATCGGGTCCAAAGAAGCGATTTTTTGGAAATAATTTTCCAAATTTCAAGTTGATATATTCAGTATTTACGAAGTTATGTGATTTTGAACCGGACAGGCCTGGTGGCGAGTGTTCGGACGCGCCAAACTTAAAACGCGTTTTTCGCGAAACACCTTTTTTCGATCTTGTGTACACGATTGGGAAAGCTGTACTAAACCGATCATGCTATGTGATGGTTCATTTTATAGATAAGCACTGTTTTTTATTTTTCGTATTTTAAACGTAAATTTTTAAACGAAAAAATAAAATTTCGACCTTTTCTTCAAAAATTGCAACTGTCATATGGAAGCTACTATCATAAAGCTTAAAAAGTTTTGGCTTTTTTGATTCAGACAAAAATTAAGGACGCTCCACTACTGTTCACAATGGCTTGTTCGGCTCGTTTCGTCGAAATAAAAGAACATTATTGGATAATTAAAACAAAACTTTACAAAATTAGTTAAAAAACAAGGGGGCTCCGGCTACAGTCGAGTGTGCTCGAATACCCTGAGCCCTGGCTCTCCGATAGGTCATACGTATGTGCGCTACGTTAGGCATGCCGAAGGTGTGATGATGCGGCATTAACTTTTTGACTTATTGTTCGTATTACATCTATATGATCTAGTGAACCGATTTAAACCAAATTACAAATTCTGAATCTGTGAGTTTGGTTGACTTATCTCTAAAAACAATAATTATTTTCGTATTTTATCGTTCCTATGGCAGCTATATGATATAGTAGATCGATTTTAACCAAGTTCGATCAGGATGAGATATCTTAAGCAATAAAAAAGTTTTTCATACTAAAACTTGATTTTCGACTGATCGTTCCTATGGCAGCTATATGATATAGTAAACTGATTTGAACCAAGTTTGGTCAGATTGTATGGGACTATCCTACATGCATATAGTCCTATTTTGGATGTGATATCTTAAGCAACAAAAAAGTTTTTCATACTAAAATTTGATTTGCGACTGATCTTTCCTATAGCAGCTATATGTTATAGTGGCCCGATTTCAACCAAGTTTGGTCAGGATGTATGGGAATACCTCATATGCATATTCTATTAGTTTGATTGGGATATCTTGAACAACAACAAAGTTTTTCATACTAAAACTTGATTTTGTACTGATCGTTCCTATGGCAGTTATATGATATAGTGGTCCGATCGAAATTTTAAAACAAACTTGATCTGCGTCCGCTATCCAGGAACCTACATAACAAGTTTCAAGTCTCTAGCTTTTATAGTCTCCGAGATTCTTTGACTCAAACAGACATACTGATCAAGAACATATATACTTTATAGGGTCGGAGATGCTTCCTTCTGCCTGTTACATACATTGCACAAAACCAATGGGCACAGGGTATAACAAATCAAATATATGAATCAGAGCTCAAGCTCAAGCTTAAAGATGGACTCACAATCTTCGTTTACTATCGAACTCCAGTAGTCTTCTTCTTCTCAATCTTTCGGTTTTAATCAATCGTATAAAAACTCTTGGAGTTGTTTTTATACCCTGTGCTCCTTAAAAATGGGTATAGTGGTTTTCTGAAATGTATCAAATGATAAGTATCAACAGCCGAGTCGATTGAGCCATGTCCGTCTGTCTGATTGAGTCAAAGGATCTCAGAGACTATAATAGCTAGGAACTTCAAACTTGGTATGTAGGTTCCTGAATACCGGGCGCAGATCAAGTTTGTTGTAAATTTTGTATCGTAGCACTATATCATATAGCTGCCATAGGAACGATCAGTCCAAAATCAAGTTTTAGTTTGGAAAACATTTTGTTGTTTTAAAGAACTCGACCAAACTGAGAGAATATGCATTTGGGATGGTTTTATACATCCTAATCAAATTGGTTTAAAATCGGACCATTAGATCAGTCCAAAATCAAGTTTTAGTATGAAAAACATTTTTGTTGTTTGAAATATCTCGACCAAACTGACACGATTTGCATTTGGGATAGTCCTATATATCCTGATCAAATTTGGTTGAAATCGGATCACTATATCATATAGCAGTCATAGGAACGGTCAGTCGAAAATTAATATTTAGTATGCAATTGTTTGCTGTCTTTTGAGGAGCCCCAACAAAACTCACAAAATGGGAATTTTATATTGTTTTTAACATTATTATCGAATTTGGTTCAAATCCGTTCAGTAGAACATACAGATGTTATACGAACAATTTGTCTACAATATAATGCCGCATCATCAAACCTTTGGCGTGCCTAACGGCTTGCAAAAAGGTATGGGGCTATGGCAGTGCCAGGGCACAGGGTATTCTACAGTCGAGCCCACTCGATTTAGCCGCACCTCCACGCGAGCGAAGCGAGAAGGGGGCGGAGCTCCCTTTGTTAAGTAATAGAATAATAAAAAATGATTCTTTCCATATTCTAGGGAAAGAGCATAACTCCACAGAAAGTTTAAATAAGTTATACAGTGGTTTCAAAAGACCTTCAGCGCAGTACCTAAGAACACATCCTGGTACTCCGTCCGGTCCCGGTGTAAATTCTGGTTTTACGGCCTTTAGTTCATCTAAAAGCGAGCTTTCATTGATTAAAGGTCCAAAAATACAATTAGAGGTATTTACACGATAGGGATAAGGCGAACCCGATTGATCAACTTGAACGCTAAATGTTGTTTAAAAAAATTCCGCAAATAAATCGGCCATAGCTGAATCAGCGGTTTTATTTTCAAAAACCACGGTAGATTGAAGTGTTGACGATCTTCGCTTAGAATTGACAAATGAGTAAAACTTTTTAGGATCCCTTTGAAACTGCAATTTGCAACCTCTAAGGTTATCTTCATAGCAGTGTTTATTCAGAACAGAAAAATTGGAACGTGCAATCAGATATTCAAGATAGAGCCAGCTTTCTTGAATTTATTATACAATCTTGATTTCTTATTTTTCATGTTACCTAACGCCCTTGTATACCAAGCAGGTTTGTTAGATCTGCTTGTAACACACAACGGAGCACATAAATCAAGTAAAGAATTTAAAGTTGAATAAAAAATCGATATTGCACTGTCCAAGACCCTGCACCCGTACAGCCGGGACCAGTCAGTCAGTAATAAAAGCTGAGAAAGTCTGAAAAAATCGGTTTTCCGAAATTTGACAGTTAAAAAATTAAATACCTGCACATAATCCCAAAAAATTTTGAATCAATCAATTTGTTAAATGATTATTGAAAAGTGTCTTATCTTTGTCGAGATACATAAATACCGATCGAAAGGTAAAGCTCTAACTGGCAAAACTGCAAAAGCAGGTGTATCATCAAAATCCAACCATTAGTTCGAAAAATAATTAAATTGTCGTTGGCATTTGAAGGGCTTTTAGGTATACCTTTTATAACTTTTGTTCTAAAGTACATTGGTAAAAGGCTAAAGGAAAAAAGCCTTTTAATCCCAAATTTAGAGGATTTTAGAAAAATCGCCGCTAACGTATTTTTTAAATTTTTAATATGTTTTATTATTTATATTTTCGCGATTTTTGATATAAGTCACATAAAGTTGTGCCAATGGACTTGGAAGATATAACCTGTTATCTAAACCCTTTATAATTTGTATACCCTGTGCCCATCGAAAATGATCAAAAATAGATTTAGTACGAACAACTGCATAAATCCTCACCAAATTTGATTAAAATCTGACCACTATATAATTTAGCTTCCATAGAAAGGAAAAAAATTTTAACTTTATAATTGTAGAAAAATTCGAAATAGATTTCTCACATATTCTCCTTTTTTTTATTTTTACTTTTTTTATTATGACAGAAAAAAAAACGGTATGCATCGGGAAGTAACTTATTCCGCTCTCTTACATAAAATGCTAAATTATATAAATTTATTATTCAGTAAAAGCTCGATAATTAACGGATTGTTCGGATTACCGAACTAAATACAAAAATGACCAATACTTCAAGATTTTGTTTCACAATCTACGGTTACCAATTAAATCCATGGATAGCCTGATATTCGACTGACCATCCCTTTAACTTCCGACTGATCACTCCTTTGGCAGCTCTATGAACTAGTAGTTTAATTTTATAAAAATATGATTAGAATGTGTAAGACAATCACAAATGTATAATCTGTGAGCTTGGTGTAGATCAAAAACCGGCACCGGTGCTTGATTTCAGCACTACTAGTGTACTCACTTAAAATGCGGTGCCGGTATTAAACAGCGCAAGGTATGTGAGTGTGGCGGAGACAGTTCACAAAAATATGCGATGTAAAAACAAATACGCAAAAATGTACTCCGTTATTTTTCTGAGCGCCGATCGCGCACATTCTGTTTTGTTTCTTCATTTTACTCCGTTGTTCTATCACAGCGTAGGGAAATACGCAGCCCGAAATTCGGCAAAGGCGAATATGACATAGTAGAATATGACAATATGCACACACAAATTGTGATTGTAATTGTATATTTTATTACCATGCACAGGCTGGCTGTCGATTTTTACCGTTTTTTTGTTGTGTTTTGATGGACTTTTTAGTTATTTTTGATCTACTTACAAATGTATTCTAATAGGACACTGACTTCATTATTCAGTGAAATATGTAAGTCGCAATAATTAAATTTTTTTTTATACTGTATTACTTATAATTAATTAATTATAAGATTTTTTTATTAATTAATATTAACATAAATGAATAAATATAATTTTGTTAATTTTGTTTATCTTTACTCGCTGACAATGAAACATACATATCTACATACATAGGTACATACATACGAACAAGGAAAAACAAAAAAATTAAAAAGATTTGTCGTAAGCGCGATAACTAAGCATCAAAAACAGTCATGAGTTTTAGGGGTTGTTATTCTTTATTGGTACACCAAAAAAGCAACGCACAAAAGAAAGTGTAAAAAAAACACCGCATACGCGGCACTTTAATACTCGAGTATGAAAAATACCATGTATATGTGCGGTGTACTTTTAGTTGCGGTGCACTGGTGCAGGTCTCTAATGTAAATGGTTTAAGAAAAAAAACTTTTTCTTAGTGAAGGTCAAAACCAATCGTAAAAATTGGTCGATTCTTTAAAAGAACGAAAGAATTATCCTATAAAAATCATTAAATTAATCACACAGAAAAAAATTATTTGAAACGGCATTCTCGGTACTTTAAAGTTTTCACCACTCCGCACGGAAGTCAGCAAAATCGACAAAATCATACCTAACTTTAAAATCTTTTTATTTTGCGGTTTCTCCATAGATTTTAATAAATGATATTATAAAGAAATCTTTTTACACCTGCAGCTTTTTACTGATGTACTCCAGAAAAAAAGATTGAAGTTATGCATAAAAGATGTTCAAAATAACTTTCCGATATATATATATATATATCTGCTATCGTTTGGTTACAATCCTAGCGGGTTTTTAGCGGTTTCCCGCTAAACTAGCGATTTTTCGAATAATAAGATAAATAAGATTTTTGATAGGGAATAGATCCTCATTCTAACTTATTTCAACGATTTAATACAAACAGACAAACTAAATTTCATCTTATTTTGGGAAGGCCACTAAAAATTTCAAATTTAATTATCTTTTGAGCCACATTTTTATGATTGAGGTGTCATTCGACGCGTCTTTTCGCGCGACTTTTTCACACGAGCCAGATGAGTTTCCAAAAGTCTAAGTATGCACTTTTGTTAGCGAAAACTATACCTTTCGATCGGACAGTCGTTGCAAATTTTCCATTCTTCCTGTGTATATTGTTAGACGCCTTTCGCACCTTTCGTGATGCTAATCGTACCTCCAACACCAGCTTAAAAAAGATAACTTACATACATTTTTTTTCAAAATAAGTTCTACCATAAAAATAACTTATAAAGTTGTTTTTTTTTGTCTTCTAGGACCCCATATTAAAGATACTCAAGATTTCTCATTCTGTACTAAGCATAATGAGTTATGAATAGCATAATAAAATCTGTAAATATATAAATTTATAATCCGTTAAGTAACCGAATCCGCTGAATATATGGGATTTTTTTAAATCAAAGAACTTTTGTTTATATATAAACATAGTTTTAGCATATTTACACACACATACAAAAATTTGTTTTGTGTACAGAAATCAAACTGGTATTCTGAAGCCGCAACATTCAGAAGCGGTACCCGTTAGATTTTTCACCTTTTCAAAATCAAGCTAATATAAAAAATATAAATAAGTATGTAATTTTTGAAATTATTTTCATGTCGTCCGCTTTTTTATTTATTAACCTCGATTTTCAATACAATTAATTTAATTTATTTTTGTTTGCAGACTCCAGGATTCAGATGATGGCTTTTTTGAAAAGTTCGGACATCTGTTGCGACAGAAATCGCAACTGGAAGAAAATGTCTTTAAGACTTCTTTGGCTCCATTTAATGAAGAGGAAGAGAGTATTGCAGAAAAAACGGATGACGACTCTTGCACAGATAGTGGGTTGGAAGCAAATTATGTTAAAGGCATTGAAGTTGATGTGCAAAGTGTACAAAGTGTTTCCACGGTTGACAACATTAGAGAAGCTGTTTTTGACACAGCAATTTGTATGAATGTAAGTACGACCTTATAAATATATTGAGTGCACATTAATCAATTTGTGGTTGCATTTTGTTGTATAAGATAATACGAAACAGAGAATCGGTGAGTTTGGTTGAGATTAAAAAAACAAAAAAGTTATTCTTACTTAAGTTTATTTTTCAAGTTTTATTAAAATTGAGACCAGCTTACATAGAAACAAACAGACGGACAGCTCGACTCAGCTCGTTGTCCTGATCCAGAATATGTATACTTTATGGCGTCTGCCAAGCCCTTATACTAGTTACACATTTTCTGTCAAAATTATAGTACCCTCTGCAAGGATATGCAATTTTAATATAGAACAATTTTTAAACAGGTTTCTCATCTGTGATCTTATATCCAAAAGAAAACCCGGATTAGGCATTGGCAATAATCTGACTCTTACCTAAGTTAGATGTTATCTATAACACTGTGCAAGTCGAAAAAAAAGACATGACCAAACTCAACGGTTTCCCCCTATTTCGGGTCCTACGAATCGAACTGCAATTATGAAACCATCATTGTAACTCAAAAAAGTAATGAGAGTTACAATGATGGTTTCATACAAAATTTTTTGCCGAAGTTTTGGGACAAGTTAGCCGTTTTTAAGGAATTAGTGAAATAGTTCAGGCTACAAGTTTTGGGAACATATAATTTCGATTGCAGGATAACATGAACAAAAAATTTAATATTTGATTTTCTTCACATATTGACCCAAAAGACACCAAAACGACCATTTAAAGGGTTGGTATGTTCCCAAAACTTGTAGCCTGAACTATTTCAAGCAACTTTGCCGAAGAAATTTTACCAAAAAAATCAACACCTAACAAGTTGGAGACCGAAAAAGAATGCCCAAATTCCTTGAAAGCTGCTAACTTGACCCTAAACTTTAGCGAAAATTTTGTATGAAACCATTATTGTAACTCAAAAAAGTAATGATACAGTTCGATTTGTAGGACTATCAGTGTAATCAGAGATTGTTGTGAAGTACGGGCAATTCAGATCTCATTCCAAGTTTCTAATAATCTCAGCCAGAGTACTCTATTGTTGCTAAATTCTAATTAGAATTCAGTTTAGTTAGCTGGGGGTCTGAATATTTATTCTTTCTGGTCCGCGTTCATCGGCTTGAAGTACGTAACTGCTACTTAAAGTGGAAAGGTCGCCAAGACCAACATCTATAAAATTATTAATATGTATAGAATAGGTGCAAAATCTAAAAATTGTAGTAACGGCTATAAGATAATATGATCTAATATAAATAAATTTAAAAGGGTTCTTAAGCAGTCCGTCCTCGAGCTTAAGGTAGTGATGTACAAAAACATCGATGTCTCTTTGACGATATTTCCCGATGTTTTTGTTGATATCAATGTTGCGCGATGCATCGATGTTTTGGAAAACATTTCACAATAAATTACGTATTTGTCGTTAGTTGCCGTACTTTCAATACGCTTTTTTCGCCACACTGACAGTGGGCTTATTGTAATTTGAGCGGTGATTGCAATGCCAAAGTGAATTTATTTAAATTGGTGAGAGATACTTATGAAAGCATGTTTTTAAGAAAAATGAATATACGATATATTTTTTTTTAAATGTGGAAAGGTTTTAGAGCAATCGATGCATAGAAGTTTTGACCCGATGTAAAAAGCCAACATCGATTTTACATTTTGAAAGCATCGGTGAGCATCGACATCGATGTTTCCACACATATTTATATCACTAATAGGTTATCACATAGATAAACTTCAAAGTTTGTTTACTTTGCTAAGAATAATCAGATTTTCAAGCGGAATGTCATTCTGATCATGGTTTGATATCGAAATATCGAATTTTAAGCTTAAATCATACCAAAGCTAACAGATATTTTGACTTGTAAAGTTATAGTGTTATAGGTTATAGGTTATAGTGATGTAAAAACATCAAAAAAATAAGCTGATATATTTAAAAAAAAAAAATGTTAAGGTTTAAGAACAGTCGCTGCATCGAAGTTTCGTACCGATGGAAAAAGCCAACATCGATTTTTCATTTTGAAAGCATCGATGCTCCACACAAATTAACATCACTAGCTTGAGCCCCAAAATTTGGTATGCCAGTGCCCGTATTCGATACACAGATAAGTTTATTTTAAGTTTTTCAAATCGAAAAAACGAAATACAAGATTAAGAAGAAGAGAATTTTAAAACTTTTTATACATGAGAAGAATTTTGGTGCCGATGTGCCCTGAATTTCATCACGATCCAATAATAAACATGGAAGTTATTCAAACTAGGAGGCTCCGCACAGTGTAAGATTTTGTCAATCTAGGGGGACTTAATTTTTTCAAAAAAGTACAAGGTAGTATTTTTTATTTCAATTTTAGCGAACTAATATTTTTTAAAATTTATAATGAAAAATTTTTCTTTTATTTTTAAATTGATTACTTTTGTTATATGTTCAATGCTTTTGATTGTAACTTCAAATGAATTAATTTATTGAAAGAAAAAATCGATTTTCATATTTTTCACTATTTTTTTAAATTAGAAAAACAACTCAAAGTTAAAAAAAAATAAATAGACGAAATAACTTTTTGCAAATCTTTACTTATTCTTTGCTGTGTTTTTGAGCAACAATCAGAAAATGGTTTTTTAGTTCTTCCGCTGCGGTTTCAGGTTGAAGGCGCGACATCAATCTTATAATTAACGTATTTTATTGTGCCTTGAAGCCACATTTTTGATCTTACGATGCTTGACCAAACCTCGAAAAACTTCGCGTTTTATTACACTCATTGCTTAATTGAAGGCTTTTGGGCAAAATATTGTCAAAATTGTATTACTGATCCTGATTTAGAATAATTTTGTGCAAACGAAGTATGTTCTGGTTGATTTGAAAGTGATTTAATGTGTTAGTATCTTTCCACCTAAAATAGAATATTGTTCAAAATATACTTACTTTTTGGCACTTAATTCCAACAAATAATAGGTCCCTTTATAGCTCTAAAAATCAATAATGATCCTAAAATGATGAAAAAATAAATTTGAAGGCTCACAGTGTCACGATTCATTTGAAAAAACTAATCTTTGCCAAGTGTTGCTCGTTGTCCGATGCAATTTTACATGAAATTCAAATGCACCGGTTTAAGAATCGTTATTTTCTAACAAAAAATGTTTGGTTTGTTTTGTGCTTGTTCTCCTAGTATTTGAACATTTCTGAATTGACTTTTAAAAGCTCATTGACCTTAAAAATCTTTTTTTTTTAATTAAGTCCCCCTAGATTAGAAAAATCTTACACTGTGCTCCGCCCCTGCTCGCTTCGCTCGTGGTGCTACAGTCGAGCATACTCGACTGTCGGAGACTCCGTACTTACTATTGAAAAGCAACTCCTGATTAAAAGAAAATAATATAAGTCGCTGCATATATAAAATATATAAAATATCAGGATGTATAAAACAATAGAAAATTCGCAATATGCGGGTCTGATTGTGGTATCTCCAGAAACAACAAAAATTTTCATTCTCAATATAAATTTTCGACCAATTGTTCATATGTCAGCTATATAATATAGTAGACCGATTTCAACCAAATTTGGTCAGGATGTAGAAAACCATCCCAGATGCATATTCTATTACGTTGGTTAAAATACCTCGAAAAACAAAAAAGGTTTTCTCACTAAATCTTGGTTTTCGAGTGATCGATCCTCTGGCTGCTTTACTATATAGCAGACTGATTTCAACCAAACTTGGTCAGAATGTATAGGACCATCCCATATGCATATTCTGTTAGATTGGATGAGATATCTTTTAAATCGTCTTTTATATTAGGATATTTCTAATTTGTGGGCGTTAAAGTGGGCGTGGCCAAAATCTAAAACAAACTTGATCTGCTTGCAATACATAACAAGTTTGGAGTATCTCGCTCTTACAGACAGACGGACAGACTACGGATATGACTATATCGACTCGGCTGTTGAAACTGTTCAAGAATATATATACTTTATGAGGTCTGCTACGCCTCCTTCTACCTGTTAAGCACTTTTTTTGTGACAAAGTTGATAGACACCTGTACTTTTTCTAAGTTCGAGTCTAAAAACATTTTTACACAGCATTGGGCCTAAGGACGGAGACATCACTGATGCTGCAGCGTACAAATATTGCGATGCATTGTTCTAGTGTGCTTAAATGTGCTTTTATCACTGTGGACGGCAGTGCACGCTAGTGTCTTTTTTAAAAAACCGCTAGTTTAGCGGTGGAAAAAATTTATTTTTATTGGGTATGAAGAATCGGGAACTTTTAGCGCGAGTGCAACCTTTATTTTTATATAAAATTATAACAGGCTTTAAAGGATCGTTAGTCTAATAAAATGTTCCCATTCAACTGATTATTGCAATTCCAAGATACTGATGATATGTGGTCTGATTAAAACAGCAACTAGAATTCTCTGTATAAATTTTATATAATATAGTTTATTTCTATTCTGTTCTTCAATACATAAGTACATATTTAGTAGGGTTCCAAAAGACTAGGAGTGTGCAAAAATGTATAAAGCTACAGATAGCGCCTTAGTTATATCATAAACCGCTTATTGTTTCCACATTTACCCTGTTGGCCTTGGAAAACCAATCATTTCGGTTATGCTGATTATTTTAACTTACTATCGGAATATATTACAAAATATGGAAAAAATTCAATCAATATTGTGCACCATTTATAAATGTAAAAAAAACTTTATTTATATTTGTTTATAAAGTACGCCATTAATATTTTGGATCTAACTTATGTCATTTTTTGTTAACCTAAGGTCAAACTATAAACAAACGCACTCTTTTCCAAAGAAACAATTTAATAATGTTTGCATTAGAAAAACTTATCTACATACGAGTATGTGTACACATACTCAGTATATACACAAAAAGCATTTGTTTTTCCTCTACATTGTTCATTATCGTTGAGCTTTTCTCTCAGTTCCAAAAATAAAACATTTTCTCAAAGCACTCTAGAATTTAATTATTTTCTCTTTATCTTTTGAGGTACTAAGCGTCTGCTTATAGAAAAGAATATTGAATTCGTCTCATTCGCATCCAATTCAGCTCACGGTCAACGTAATACTTAAAAATTGCGAAATATTTTGTGTTCAGCATTGACATTGTTATAGAGTTTTTCTTTTGGTTTTACAAATAACCTAAGTGCTATAAAAATTAATAAGCTTTTAACAATAACTATAATCTCAATATGTAAAAATGAAAAATAATTTCATAAACCCAATTTGAAACATAAAAATTAGGGTTTTTCGACAATTATCTCGGGAGTAATTTATTTATTTATTTATTTCTATTACGTTACAAATTAAAACTGTGAATTTTTGTGTATTGAAAATGAGTTACTTGTCACTGCCTCGCATTTCACTCAATCAAAGTTCACGAAATTCGACTGATAAAAGATTAAACTCTTTAAGTTTAAATCGAACGGCGGGTCATGAGACCCGCCATGTGCGGAAAGTGTTATCCACACTGTCTTTAAATGAAACGGCAGAAAGTCGAAAACGAATTCTTAATCGAAATGGAAGTATATCGAGCCAACATTTCCGTGGTGTTCATAAAAATGTACTGGAATCACATGCAAATGCGGTCTGTCATTCAATGACTGTAAGTAAATAATGTATTCAGGAGAACTCTTTTGGAACGAGTATATATGTTTATGATTTTACCAAAAACAGTTTTAAAGGTCATGATAATATTCTTCTTAAGAATTAGATACTAGTAGACAACCTCTATGTTAAATTACATACTTTTACAATGCCTGAAAAGCAAAAATGATATGAAGGGAACGGATATTAATTTCCTAAACACTGCGGACGGCAGTCCGCTGTAGTGACGAAAGCATCACGAAGGGTGCGAAAGGCGACTAGTAATATACACAGGAGGAATGGAAACGGTATAGTCTTAACTAACAAAAGTACATACTTAGACATTTAGAAACTCACCTGGTTCGTGTGATATTCAGGTGTAAGTGGGAGGGGCGAAATTAGATGATTGCAGCAAATGGGGCCGTTGGAGCCTTTTGGTAATTTTAATTTTCTTCTATTTTTATCAAAAATACGCGCCGAATGACACCTTTATCATAAAAATCCGTTCAGTGGCTCAAAAGATAATTAAATTTTTAGTGGCCTTCCCAAAATGAGATGAAAAGTCAGTTTGTCTGTTTGTATCAAAGCGTTGAAATAGCTTTAAAGTTTGAATGAGAATCTATTCCCTGTTAAAAATCTAGACTTTTTCGGAAAATCGTTAGTTCAGCGGGAGTAAATATGTAGGTAAAAAGCTGCAGGTGAAAAAAGATTTCTTTGGCGATTAAAAAAAAATCTACACCTCAAATCATTACAAAATGTATTATATGTTATAGGCAATTTAATTCCGCGTTTTTTTTCACATATAATACATATCTGTGAAAATTCATTTCGGCTAGATATTACCTGTTAAATATAAATACCTTTACATGGCTTGCTTACTACATGCATGCAGATAGTGTAGATTTGTTATGTGACAATGAGGGCTTTTATTTATTTAAATGAGTAAATATAAGAGTCTTCCTGCAAATTTAGTTTATTTTAATTTTTTTTATTATGTAATTAATATATTGTTTAATACTAGTCGATATTAATCAATTATTAAAATTGTTAACTGAATCCTCTAAAAAAAACCTCTTTACAGCACAGTGCGCAATAAGGTCCCGAATCTTCTTACCTAATAAAAATCACTTTTTTGCGCAGTGCCGAATGCCAAACTTTTTTTTAAGAACAATTTAATTCTATTCGGCACAAAAGTGGATATCAAAAATTTTTGGACATGGAAATGTTTTCGTCACTAGAATTTTACCTCATAAAGAGATTTGTTTTAGAATATAATCTACTGATAACCGACTCCATTTTGTTATCGAATGAAGGTTTAATATGCTAATAATTTCCGTTGTTGAAGAACTAAGAGATTTAGAACTATTCTAAATCGAATCACTATATCTGCTTATAGCTACCATAGGAAGGATCGGTCAAAATTAAGATTAAGTATTTTGGTTTTTTCTTGAGATACGAGTATCATAACTAACCTCGCAGAGTGGCACAGGGTATCCGAGTATCGAGTTCACAGAAGCCTTTCCTGCTTGTCAATTAAAGCCTTGTCTCAAGGGAATATAGGGCTTAAATCTCTACAAAATTACATAAGTACGTAATTATCTAAAAATATCCAATGTGTAAAAGTAAAAACTTTTATTATTATATTTCTTTAACAGATAGAAGACTTATATGAAGAAATTCTATTTGAAATATACAATAATATTGGTTGTGAAGCAAATGAGGTTTGTACAGACAACCTGGTTGAGTTTGCTCAAGAAGTATTTAAAATACCTAACTCAACGCATCAAGAAATTTATGAAATTGCAAAGAGGAAAGAACCGCCAAAAATAAGATTAAATATTGAAATAATAAAAGCTGAAAACTTATTATCAAAGGATCCAAATGGCTTATCAGACCCGTTTGTAACATTGTATTTGGAATCAAATAACTCGCATCGCTACAACACATCGGTTAAAACGGAAACTTTAAATCCAATATGGGAAGAACATTTTTCACTGTAAGTTTTTTACTATTGCCATACAAACTGTGTATGAAAAATATTGTTTGTTAATCTTTTCTATGTATTTTATTGTTTATAAATTAAATCAATAGTTGTATTTTTATCACAATTCAGTCATCACATTGATTTAAGTTGTTCAATTTTCAACTCTATGAACTTAGATTACTCAAATGGAAATGAATTACAAATTACAATGAATACATTATTTTATTAATTATCAACAATCAATGAACTTAAACTTTTTATATATTCTTTAACTTATAGACCAATTACGGAAGGCCATCGAGAGGAAGTTTTGATTATCGAAGTTTGGTAAGCATCTCTTCAAATTCTTGTACATATAATTCGAATGAATCAAAAACATAAGCACATTATATAGTCGGTACACAACGGGCACAAGATTACAATTAATTTTTTTCAAAACATTTTCACGCCATTTCCGTCATCGCAAAAAGACAAACAAATTGCAAGGGCAATTTAAAAACAATAGGTTCGACTTAGGATCGGAGACGCATTCATGCAAAACCATAATACCCTGTTTGAAATGGTATAGTAAATTTTAATAGAATATGAAGAGGAGATTTAGTGTGTTAATCTCTTATTTTTGAATAAACAGTGAATATATATTTAAATTATTATTTGAGCATAATAGAACTTATTGGCAACGCAAATACTTTCAAATCATATTTCAACATTCTTATTAAAAAATTTTTTTTAGGGATTTTGATGCTGCCGAGACTGTTAAAGAAAAAGTTAACAAGCTTTTGGATGTCAAAGGCGTACGAGGTCTTAGTAAATTAATGAAAGAGATTGCCGTTACTGCTTCTTCAGGAAAACACGATAACGAATTAATTGGCCGCGCAGTTATTACGCTTAAGGTATAGTATTAATTATAACATTCTATTTACTTTTTGTGTGTCTATGATTGTGTGTGTAGCACAGTACTGCAAAAATTAGGTTTTTTTTGACAGTTTGATTCTTTTGAGCCCTTAGTTCGTTTCAGTATGTGAGTCTGATCGATCATATGAATTTTCCATGAGCAAACCAGTGAAGACATAGAAAAAGAAATGGCATCACAATTTTGCACATTACATTCTCTTACACTAATTATGAATAAATATTTAAATTTCATATGTGTTAAAAAATTAATTGCATATTGGAAAACCATCTTTTTCCCTTGGTTTTATTTGGTCTCACATGCAAACACTCATATTGACAGAAATTTTATTTATTCTATTGTCTACTGTCGTATATCGGACCGGCACAATACTGATAATATTGACATCATTGATCGCAACAAACGTGATGTATCTAAAGTTTTGGAGCAATCGAAAATCAATCGGCTAAAGTAGGTTTAGCAGTAAATATAAGAAAGACAAAGTTCATGGTGAGTTATAGCCGAGAATCGCATCGTCTTGATTCTCAGTTGACTGCAGGAAACTATAGCTTTGAGTCCGTCAAGGAATTTATGCTGTGACAAGTAGCAATAATGTCGGCGGAGAGCACTTGCCTATAGGCGCTACTTTTGGCAATTTAGAAGTAGGCCCTCTCTCAACAGACAAAGACTAAATTTCTATACGGTGCAAAAGCTTAGACAGAAACACAATCAGATGCACTTGCTGTTGGGGTGTTCGAGGAAAAAATTCTTCGTAAAATCTTTGGACCTGTTGACACTTAAAATTTAACATCGTCATAAAAATAAACAACAACAACAAAGTAAATACGCAGTGTGTGTGTCTTCTGGATTTGTGCGGCGTTTTGTACACTTAATGAAGCTATACGCAGGTTTTAAGATTCTTAGATTTTTTATTATTATTATATAATTATTCTGCGACTTAATAATTTTTATCTGTGTAGACATATTTTATTTTTTGCTCGCACATTTGGGCGGTCGACAAAGTAGGTAGAATACGGTTGTTGTCGTTGTACTTGTTATTGTACAGCTCCCGAATTAAAATTTCGTGCCCACCGCTGGTTTACATAATAATATTAATACATTTAAAATTTTTGTTCTCGTAACCACTCTTAAATTTGTCTAACACTTTTTATAGTCTATACCAGTTTCTGGACTCACAATTTGGTACAAGCTGGAAAAGGGAAACAAAACCAAAAGCCGTGGTTCGGTGCTAGTGAACGTAACACTGAGTGCGGAGAAAAACAAAAATGTCGCCGGACAAGAGCATAAACATCTTTTGAAACTGTTGCTCATGCATGAATTGGATGTATCTCAAGTGGCTAATTATTGGTGGAATGGAAACTTTAGCTCAATGGCTGAAGCTATAAGAAAGCAGCATGCTGTTCAGAGCGGACTTTCCACATTTGAATGTGCTCTATGTCAATGGCATGCGTATAGTACTGTCCATGAGACGCACAAACTTAATTTTGTACTTTTTAATTCCATACTTGACATTTTGGTTCCAACAATCAATTTTATACAAAATGATTCTGAAGACGTCAAAATATTTTGGGATGGTGCCAAGCGAGTTTTACCGTCCTGTTTTTCGGTTTTAAGAAAGTTACGTTCTAAAAGTATCGGTGATAATAAAATACTAAAAGCACTCAGTGAAATCTTAGATATTCTGGGAAAAATTAAAGCTTTTGATGTGCCACGATCAATTGAAATATTTCCTAAAACAGTCTACGGCTGGATAGAAAGTGGTGACCCCGAGGAGCCCTATACTATTGATAGCGCCATCGTTGATGCTATAAATAGTGGTGCAAAGGAATGGTTGGAATACATTATTGAAGGAAGCAAACTAGCAAAAGATAATGAGTCTGATGAAAATAAACTTCAATATCTTATACAAATTATACAAATGGTTCGATCGGATTTACAAAGAGCTATGGAATATTTTGATAAACTCTTCTACCAGTGAGTATACATTAGTCCTTCAAGCTTTTATTAGCAAAAATAATTTGGATGGCCTCTAAATGAAACAAAAACTTTATATGTAGATGTAGAAAATTGAAAATTAGACATAATTTGAATTTTTTCAAAAGCTTGAGTGTTCGGAGATTTGAAGAGACAAACCTATATATAGCTGAAATTATAAATATTCTTATTATTTCCTTACAGCAAAATTAGGTTAAACTATTCCACCAAATTGTATCTGTATTATGACTCAAAACTAATGGAAATATCTAAGGCAATTGTAATGGACGTATGCTCCAACATTAAAATGCTAGATGTCCCCGATGATCAGTTCGAATATTTACCTAATATAGACAATGTAAATATGGGAACCACTTTATTTGAAGCTTATTTGGTGCTGAAACGATACAATACCTTAGGTAAGCATATTTTAAAACATGTTAGTTCGATTGTTAATTATAATATATGAATTTCCCAATTATTAGGACAATCACTCTGTCCCAACGATAAGTTGCTAATGACGGATTTTTATCAGTGGTTTGAAAGAGGTGTAACGCATTGGCTTGATATCTCAGTAATAAAGGCTCTGAATCGAATTCAGAAAGCTATAGATTTGGATCAACTTAATGCTGTAGACGAAACGGTGAAATATAGTTCATCCGCTGTGGACACGTTAGCCATTTTTTATCAAATCAAGATATTCTGGCAACAATTGGACTGGCCAGAAATAGAAGGATCCTACACATTTGTAGCTAAAATTGTAAACGTAAGCAAAAAAAAATTTATGCTTGGTCAGATTTAGAACATTATTATTAATATTTCCTAATATTAATATTTGCGATTAGGATATATGTAGATGTTGCGTATTCTACGCGCAGCGAATGTCTCGACGAGTGGAGAATATAACAAATATTGGAGAAGATGGCGATATGTTCAGTTAGTATCATGATCAATTTTAATTTGTTTTTATTAATTTACGTTGATGCATATTATTCTAGCATTATCAGTCGAGTGGTGTTTAGCTATCAACAACATGGACTACATCCGTCAGAGTTTGCCATCATTTATAAAGGTCTGTCTACAATTTTAAATAGCTTTTAATTATACATAAATTATTTATCATAATACCAACAGTGTTCATTTAATAAAAAACTACCTTTTTTAGGAGCTCGGAAGTGATGATGTTATAAAACGTATAGGAGAGTTTAGATCAAATCTAGAGGCTGAACGATGTACTAATACTATAACGGCAGTTATTGATAATGCCCTGGATACACAACGTAATCAAATTGTTGAGTTAATAGAACACGTTGCCCGTAAAATGTCGCCCCCCATTCGTCGTTTCCTAACTGAAGGAGCTGAAGTGCTTCACAAAGACTCAAATTCCATGGAAAGGCTTATGATATACTTAGAACAGTCACTAGAGACTTTGTATAATACTCTTAACGAAGTTAACTTTAGCCGAATTTTGGATGGAATCTGGGGAGAATTGTCAATAATAATATATGACCTTATTCAGTCGAATCTCGATGCAAGTATTTATAGATCTAAGTTTTATATATTTCAATTTAATATATACTCATACAATATATACAGAAACGCCGACCACCAGCTTTCTTTCAAAACTTAAGGGAAACCCTACGCACAATGATATCTTGCTTTAAAATTGGCAATACTGTAACATCTGATGTTCAAATATTATTAGAAATCGAAAGTATACTCGATCTTCATGCTCTCGAAACATCTGATCTAATCCATCAATATTATCTGGATCGATTGAAATATCAAAAAGAAGATTCAACAGCATTTTTTGGGCAACTTACAATAAGCGCGCAATTTACAGATTCCCGTTTATTGGTGAGCTTTCAAATAAAGGGGATGTTTGAATACGTATTTTTATAACGCGTTTAATTTCAGCTCAAAATATTGAACGCTCGTAATTTGCGCCCTATGGATAAGAATGGATTGTGCGATTCGTTTGTAAAAGTATCGATGATGCCCACGGGTCGATTTAATGGATTCACATCGCTAAAAACGGCAGTTCATAATAAGAATTGCTTTCCCCTCTATGATGAACAATTTAGTATGTAAGTAAATAAGTTAAACACAGTTATAAAATTTTTCTTTGACATTGTTTATATAACAGCGATTTAAACGAAGAACAACGCAATAACGGGAATAGCCTGATACTATTCAGTGTGAAGGACAAGGATTTATTCGGAATGACAAGCCAACACATTGCCGAATGTTATATAACGTTTGCAGATCTCATAGCTTGTGATGACGAGCAAATTCTAATGAATCTATCCAGGCCGGAATATTCAGGTAAAATGACTGAATTTGAATAAGTGCAATGCATTAACATTTTGTTTAATTTTAAGACTCCGTGACACTGCGAGCCCTGGAAAATAGGCAAGGCGATAAACAAGCGAAGGAGTTCCTGAAAAAGCTAAGAAGCAAATCCAATTTTTAGCACGAGAGAATGTCCAATCAAAGACTTTTTATTTCCAGAGTGGATAATGGTATTATTTATATTTTTGCCATACTTGGTACTAGATATTTGCATTTAGAAATTTTTTGAAATGTACAGATATACATATAATAAATGATTGCATGTATCCATATGCTGTTGGACTCATCGGCCTAGTACGACTTGTATTCTAGTGATATATTCTATGGATGAAATTTATTACCAATGAAGCTTTGTCACTCCATGGTCGTTGGAATTATTAATCAAACCATAAAATGTTCATCTGGTATAATCTCCTGTGCTCAAATTGTAAATGGTACAAGTCGCGATTGGTTTAAAATGTGTTTGACATGATTATCACAACTGCTGTTATCTCTGTCGCTGCGGCTTTTAACGAGAAATCAAAATTTTTTGTATAGAATTCCGAAGTTTTAGTGGGTTGGGTGAAGTTGATTGTAGTTGAACCAAGCTTGGTCTGAATTCAAGTTTCTTACGTTATTGAAGAGAGCTCAATTCTCTCGAAGTCTTTTCATTCTTTTGGGTTTTCTACCTGGACATGACACTTTGCTACGAGATTTATATGAGACAGGGTTTCGGTTAAATAGAGCAAGAGGTCCCTTTGATGCTGTCTCTTAGATAGGCTAGGATAGTTTACGAACTGAACTGGTTTGGATGTTCGATATTTAGATCAAATTCATTGTATCAGTTTCTGATAACTGCTGAGCAAGAAACGAGAGACTAATGTATATAGGTTCTCCTCCCTGTAGTCCATAAGTTCGTAAACGAGAGCTCTCGCAATCAGATCTTAAGTCGGACAGAAATGGGATCGCGTGTCGCTTAGTTTGTGAAAACAATTGTTTCGAGTGCGATAGCTCGTAAGAGACTCGATTGCGAAACTTGTATAATGGTAATAATAGTGCAAAACGCTCACTAGCGTCTCCTAGATCGGGCAAGAAACGAATCATCTGGCGAAAAGCCAGATTTTACGGGAAAAATACAGATTCTTCGGAAAAAAGCTAGATTTCGTGTAAAAAGTCCAGATTTTGCCGAAAAAGCTAATCTGTTAGTTTAGTTAGGATATCCTAACTCGGATCACTCTGGCTTCTCTTCATTTGTCGGATCACATGATGTTTACCTGGATGTACAACTCTCTAGAACAACGATCGATTAAGACAGAAAATGTCTTTACATTAGCAATTGTTGTTGCACAAAATTCACACAAAAGCAGAAAGGCTAAACGTTGCACTAAATAAAGTCGGACAGCTGATCTTGTTGCACATAAGCAGTTGGAAAACTTGTTGGAAAATTCAAAATCTGTTAGCCTTAGGGATGTCGAATATTTTTAAAATATCGTATCAACGATATTTTCTGTTTCGAAAATATATCAAAATGATATTTGATATATCGCTAGAAAATATTACTGAGGACATCAATCCGTGCTAGTGACGAAAGCATCACGAAGAGTGCGAAAGGCGACTAACAATATATACAGGAAGAATAGAAAATTTGCTATGACTGTCCGATCAGATCGAGTTATATACCGAAAGGTATAGTCTTAACTAACAAAAGTGCATACAAAGACTTTTGAAACCCTACCTGGTTCGTGAGATAAGCAGAGATGATTTAGATGATTGCAGCAAATAAAGCCGTTGGAGCCTTTTGGTACAACTTTTTAATTTTTTACTATTCTTATCAAAAAAACCCATCGAATGACACGAACTATTAAAATCCGTCAAGTGGTTCAAAAGAAAATTATTTTTTTAGTGGCCCTCCCAAAATGATACAAAAAGTCAGTTTGTCTGTTTGCTTAAAAGTTTGAATGAGACTTGTTATT
The DNA here is from genome assembly GCA_035043635.1 of Drosophila rellima. Taxonomy (NCBI): domain Eukaryota; kingdom Metazoa; phylum Arthropoda; class Insecta; order Diptera; family Drosophilidae; genus Drosophila; species Drosophila rellima. The sequence goes on from JAWNMV010000605.1 coordinate 96,775, forward strand.
GATAAAAAATCTTGAAACTTTTTTTCTACTACTTTTTTAAAAAATCGCTAGTTTAGCGGGAAATCGATAAAACCCTTTAAAATTGCAACTTGAAAATTGAAAATAAAGGAATTTTAAAGATCTTTTACGCATACCTTTAATTTTTTTTTAGAGTACATAGGTAAAAAGCTACAGATGAAAAAAGATTTCTTTGGCAATTTAAGAATTTCAATATATACAGGTGTGCCACAGAAAACACTAATGATAAAGAATTCAGTTGAAAGCATTTCCGAGAGTAAATTTTCGAGGTTTTTTTTAGCATTTTCACCAAACTTTAGGAACTCGAGTAAGTTTTTTATAAGTTTATCATTGCAAAGCAATAGACTTTTAATTTTTTCTTATTTAATTTATATAATATAAATTATTTATATAATAATTGAATTTGTATGGCTAGTATACAAAAAAATTGAAACATTTAATTTTTGGCGCGACAAACAATAAAACAGTCCGGCAACTCTGCGTGACAACAAATAAGTAAAAGACTTTTTCAGTAAAACTTGTTTTTGATCAAAAGAGCTATTTCTTTATACTTTCTTTGAAGAAATCAGAAGTGGTTATATATATATTTTTTTAAATACTTTACATCAAATTCTGACTAAAAACTGTGGCATCGCTGACCCTGACAAAGAAAATATAAATTGGAGTAGGTGGCAGCGGATTGATCTGATTCGATTTGCTCAAAATTTTTAAGCGGATATGTCTGTGTCACAGTGGAATGAAATTTAAGTCAAATTCAAGCGGAAGTGACTTCTGTTGCACAACTGATAAATATGTAAATAATGAGACACAGCATATGTTTCAACTAAATCTCACTTCTTAATGCGTCTCAAGGGGGCTTTTGGAGTTGTTTCTCCACAACCCAGCCGGGATTGCAGGCATGTGACCGAATTCTTTACGGCCGGTGCACAGAAAATTTCAGGCTTAAGTTGCACATCTCTGAAGCTGCAAGCTGCCAGGGGTGCTCAGCAATCAGATGATGAGTATTGTCAAATTATATCCAGGATATCGCCCCTGCTCGCTTCGCTCGTCAACTCCCTACTCGCTCCACTTGCAGAATTGAAAGGCTAGTCTTTAGTTGTCTGGCTTGTGAAGATTATACTGAATCACAATTTTATATAATATAAAATTTTTTGTTAAAATACATATAAATTTAAAGTTCGTGTCCATTGCTATCTTCTAAAAAAAACCTCTTTACAAGGTAAAAGTCTAGTGACGAAAGCATTTCCATTCCCCAAAATTTCGGATATCTAATTTTGTGACGAACGAAATTAAATTGTATAAATAACTTATGCTAAAAAAAAACAGTTTGGCATTGGGCGTGTCAATTTTAGCGGGTCTGAGCGATATCCCGCTAAACTAGCGATTTTTCGAAAAAGTCGTAAAATATATAAGCTTTTTCAACGCTTTGATACAAACAAACAAATGGACTGACTTTTCATCTCATTTTGGGAAGGCGTCTAAATTTTTCAAATTTAATTGTCTTTCGAACCAGTTGTCGGATTTTGATGATCGAGGTGTCATTTGACGAGTATTTTTTTATAAAAATAATAATAAAATAAAAAAATTTACCGAAAAGCCCCAACATCCCCATTTGCTGCAATCGTCTAAATTTCGAACCTACACCTGATTATCTCACGAACCAGGTGAGTTTCCAAAAGTCGTTGTATGCACTTTTGTTAGTTGAAGCTATACCTTTCGATCGGTTTATAACTCGACCTGATCGGAATTTCATATCAAATTTTCCATTCTTCCAGTGTATATTACTAGTTGTCTTTCGCACACTTCGTGATGCTTTCGTCACTAGCGGACTGCCGTCCGCAGTGATAATTATTTTTTCCCTGTAATTGGACTTTGCCTAAAAATCAGATTTTGTTTTATGGCGGAAAATAGTCAGATTTGGCAGGAAAAAGATAAATTTCGTGAAATAGTAGAGATTTGGCAAGAGCTAATCTGCGAGTTTCGTACTAAAAGATATTTTCATCCGATGTTTCATAGGGCAGCTATATCATATAGAAATCCGAATTAAATCAAACTTGGTCACGATATAAGAGACACCACCAAATATACAATCTGTGAGTTTGGTTAAGATATCTTAAGAATAAAAAAAGTTTTTCATACTAAATGTTAATTTGCATCCGGTTGTTACTATGGCAGCTATATGATATAGTCATCCGATTTAAACAAAATTCTGTCATGATGTAACAGGCAGTCCCATACATACAATCTGTGAGTTTGGCTAAGATATCTTAAGAAACTAAAAAGTTTTCCATACTAAAGATTAATTTCATCCGATTGTTCCTATGGCAGCTATAGGATATACTCATCCGACTTCGACCAAATTTGGTCAGGATGTAACAGGCAGTCCCTTATATACCATTTATGGTTAAGTTTGGTTAAGATATCTTAAGAAACCACGATAAAATTGTTTCAGTTATGTTGTGTGAAAATTTCAGCTTTCTATCTTTAGCGGATTGGGCTACACGTTGATTCTATGTCAGTGAGTAAGTCAGGAAAAAGAGTTTTATATATGTATATAGATTAGAGTGGGTAAATTTTTAATCGCCCAAGCGGTTGTCAAAATCGTAATCTACTACGAATTCTAAGGTTTGTTTGAGAAACCATGGGTCTAAAATCAAAAACGTTTTTCATGAGAAGCTTCATAAAATACGAAAAGTATATGTGTGCGATTTGCTTTGGCGTCATTAATTTCCGAAGTTTTATTACAAAGGCGCTGTGGTTTCGATAATTTTTTATTGTTGATGGCTAAAATATCTAATCTAAATTACGTATTAAATAAATTTAAAAAAAAACAAAAAAATTGTGTACTATTTTCAATAGATTGAATTTTTTAATGAAATTGGCTATTTTTTAAACTTTTCTTAAAATTTTTATTATTTTAAGAGGCAACCGTGGCTGCCATCCAGCTCGTGTTTCAGTGAGAAATCGATATCGCTCCGATAAACGTGCCCATCACTGGATTAATTAATTTGGCAATCAAATAGGACCCTAGTTCGTTCGTTCAGTTGAACTTATTCCGATCAATTAGACAAAACTCAAAAATACTGCGGCGCTATTAAGTATTAAATTAAAGAATTTTATATTTGTTAAATATATTCATGATATATATTAATAACTATTTATTTTAACTATAGGTAATATGTATTCCATTTCAAGACTTTTGTTTTGCGGCATTAAATCTATTAATGGAAATTATTTTGCTAAAGCCAATCGTGATTTGTTGTCCCACTTAAAGTTTTGTCAACATTCTCAAAATTATAGTGTTTTATCCAAGCCGAATGTGTTGCCTGCAAATTCCAAAGTTCTGGCCCATTGCAGGTGCATGGGTACAAGCTTTAAAATAAAACATGATGACCATAGGTTTTTTATTGAGACGAAAGACGGTGTCGCGCAATTAAAGTATGAGATTAACGATGGAATAATGGATATTAAGCATACTGGTGTCCCAAGAGCGTTGGGCGGACACGGTATAGGCAAGCTATTAGCTAAGGTATTTGCTTACCAAGTTCATTACGTGTTACCATGCTATCGCACTCCGGTTGCTAATCAACGCAAATAGTGTGCAAACAAACATACATATGTACATATACAGTATTCTTTCACATTTCAAGTTCGACGTGATACAGTTTGTGTACACTTCATAAATATATTATGTTTAATTAAATCTATTTTTATTTTTTCAAACAAATACTATACAAATCTAAAGCATACATACATATATAAATTTGAATTGTCAATGATTGTTTGAATATGTGAGATAAACATTTTAGTAGTAAAGTCTTCTGAATATTCTTTTGTATTTTAGGCGGCTTTGGATTATGGTGTGCAACGTGGACTGATCATAAAGATATCCTGCAATTTCGTGAAGAACTACGTTAACAATTACGGACCGCAATATATGAAACATATCATGCATTAAGTGCTGTATCTGATTAATAAACCTAAATATCATCAAAATGGAATCTAATGATTATAAAAGCTTGATATTGTACTATGGAAGATCACGGTTTTTTAACTCAATGCAAAAAATGGCACTAGATGGTTTAGCCAAATTCCCAATGCAGCCGGAGTTTAGATTTTTTAATGGTGTTGCACTTGCTTTGGGAAATCGAATGCAGGAATGTATACGTGAATTGAATCCATTGAAAAGTGAATTGGAATTGGGCTTGGCAGCTACAATGACACTCATCTACGCCCATAAGCATTGTCGGCTAATAGATCGTGATTCAGTACAGGCATTAGAAAGTCGAGTAAGCGACGGAATTAACTCTGTTAGTGCCGCATCATTTTACTATACAGCCGTATTCAATTACTTGATTGGTGACTTTAATGCGGCTTTTGATTACATCGGGAAGGCTATAGATATGGATGTCACTTTTGATGCGGCCTTGATCTTAAAGGTATGGTGCGAACTATCTTCAAGTCAACTATCTTCGGTCAATGGAAAAATTAAAAACTTGCTGGAAGGGTGTATTTCTAGGAGCAATGGGAAGAATATTGACGCCTCCTTGGCTCTCGTGCGATACTATCAAAAGACAAAAGAATTTGATGCATCGCTTTCAGTCATCAATAAACTCAGCATCCGATTTCCCGAGATAATCATTTTACTGATTGAGAAAATGGATTTACAGTTGTCAGCACTAGATTGGGATCATTCACTAGATACTTCTATTCGGGTTATCAACTTGGAACCTTTTAATGTTGCTGCTCTGCGCACTAAAGCCTTGTTGCATATCGTCCGTGAGAGCAATATGAAAGCGGCAACAGTAACACTTCAACAACTCCTAGCTTCTGTAGAGCGCATTGAGCCCGGAAATCATAGACTTTTGCTGGAAATATGTCAATTATTCTCAAGAATTTGTTCGAGAAACTTGGATTTGCTTCAAGTAACACTTCAATGTATTGAGAAAGTGAATCAACAAAATCCAGGGAACGTAAGTCTTCTAACCGAATTGGGCTATCAGAAGATGCTTCTGGATAACCTAGCCGATGCAGAGCTGGCATTTCATGCGGCTTGTAATGTCGATGGAAGTAACTTTGACGCACTTTGTGGCTTGACGTTGTGCAAACTACGATCTCCTGTTGATTTTGAGAGTAGGAAACAGATAAGACAGCAGTTAGCATACCTTATGAAGCTCTGTGACTATAAGCCTGAGCCTGTGGTTCTATATATGTCCGCTTTGATGACCGATCCGAAGGAGCAGCAGATATCGCCAGTGCAATTATTGGAAGAGGCAACAGAATTGCATTTTCGCAAACTTGAGTTATTATCTTTCGGTATTGAATATATCAGTTGCTTGAATCCCGACCTTATGCTTGAGCTATGTGCAGCTCTGATTTGTCAAACCCCAACTGCAGTAAACGAAGCTCACTTTGAGCTTAGCTTCGACCAGGAATCGATGCACATAACTATCAAGCACAGCCTCAACATACTGGAAAGCATACTTCATGTATGCCCCGGACACCAAGGAGTATGACTTTTATAAATATATATATAAATATGTTAATATACTTTTTATAATATGAACGTTTCTTATACAGGCCTTGTTTACGCGAGCTAAGGTTGACTTTTTATGCGGCGAGCATTCTAAAGCCATGAGCCGGCTTCAACATATTCTTAATGTCTTCGGAGAGACTTTCACTGACGCACACTTTCTTTTCGCTCAAATACTGGTGGAAAAAAAGCAGTACCCCAAGGCATTAGAATACCTAGAACTTTCGTTAGTTCAAAATTTTACCGTGCGTGACCGGCCTATGTACCATCTGCTAAAGGGCATCATACTAAAAAATCAGCAAAAGCTATCTGAAGCTCATCAGAGCTTTCTGCTTGCATTGCAGCTAGTTGGAGGCATGACAACAATTGTGCAACCTTCAGATTATATTACGCCAAGCGACTGGTCTGATAAAATGATAAACAGTTCCGATAAAATGACTTTATATATAGAGCTAATCTATATTCTTCGTGAGATTGGCGATCCCCAGGGTATTTACGAAAGTGAACGCATTTTACAGTCTGCAATTGAGGAATTTAACGGAACCACTGAGATGGGCCGTTTAGTTATTGCACATTCACAGCTTATGCTAGAGAAGTGTAATATTCCTAAGGCAATTAGTCTGCTTTCAACAATTAAACCAGATCAACCCTACTATGTACAGGTAAGTTCATATTCAGACATTTTTCCATTATAATAAAAAAGATAAATGATCACAAAAAGATGAATTCAAATGAACAACAGCTTAATATATTTTCTAAACATTTGAGAGCCTTGAATTGTAACATTTCTGATACTATACTGTTTTTATACTGTTTGCTCTTAATCACTCACTGAATGATTGATCGTTGTGCAGCAGTACGATTTTCGCAGAACATAACTGAGACAAATTCATTGTGCAATAAGACGGCGTTTTGCGAAGAAGGAATAGCTTAGTATGAAAACTTTCGTTGATTTTTGAGCTACATCAACTAAACCCTTAGATTTTTTTTATATATAATCGGATAAATACATCATATAGCTAAATACGATCAAAATCGGGTCACTAATTCATATATACACTATGGGAACTGTCGGATGCAAATAAACATTTAGTATGAAAAATTGTGAAAAATCTCTGCACTGCTAGGTATACGGCCTTTCCTTCCAAAATGTAGCTGTGTTGACATTACTCAACTTCTTTATCAATGCATTTCAGGATGCCTTCCTTCTTGCCCAGCTTTTTGTTGAAAATTATGCATTTTACACAATTCTTCACAAGCTCCTGCACCTTCTGCTGGAAATGTGGTAACCAATAAGATTGCTGATCAGCGTGTGCAGTTTTTTGAACAGCAAAGTGACCCACGTTGTGAGCTTCGGCTATGATTTCTTTCTCCATTTGCTTCGAAATCGTTTCCGTTCACCTCCTTGTATATAAGACCACCTTTTATTTTGTATTCTTCAAAGGCACGACTTGAGAGAGTCTCCACTACTGCCTTCAGCATTTCGTCTTTGGATTGATTCGTGCTGTGATCTTCAAGGACGCCAGCATTACCCGATTAGGATAGCGACTCAAATAATCAACATGTTTTAGCCTTTCGCCTGGTCTGTGTTCAACTTCAAACTCGAAATCATGCAAACATATGTTCCATTGGGTGACCGCTCTTGGAACATCCATCTTGTTCAGCGTTTGATCGAAAACGGCGCAATTCGTGTGCAATTCGGTCTTGGCACCTCTGGTGTAAAGCTCCTTTGCTAATGCATCCTTAAACAGCTGAAATGCTTTCATCTGCGGTTCAGCCATTTTAAATACAGCATCTTTTCGCAGCAAATCCGTTAAAGGTCTTGCAATCTGGGAATAATTCAGCACAAATTTTCTAAAAACTCCCGTCAATCTCAAGAAAGCTTGGATTGCTCAAACGTTCCTTGGCACCGAAAATCTACCGTCTTTTCTTGTCTCAATGTTGTGACCCAAGAAGTAAATTTATGTGTGCAGAAAATGACATTTACGCCACTTAATTCTAAATCATCGATAACCAGGTCTGGAAAACAATCTTTTAACAGCATTAAGTTCAGCTTTCTCAAGTCGACGCAGATTCGGCCAGTTCCATCCTTTTTGTTTACCAGCACCAGACGGCTAGCAAAGTTCGATTGTAGATTATCGTTTGATGCCAGCTTTCAACCATTCGTCGATCTGCGTTTCCACATATTTTTCCTCGGCAATCGCAAACCGACTCGGAGCTTGAAGGAATGGAGTTATCTCGACGGCAGCAACAATTCGCATCATCACTGGAATCTCTGCTAATACATCTGCTAATTTGTAGTTATCAATAAGAGTCAATACGTCTTTTGCAAACTGAGGAGGAACATCGATGTCAGCATTTGTATTGACCACGTTATATACACTTATCTTACTTGTATTTGGAGACGAAGTCGAATCCCAGCAGCGTGTCGTATTCAATGTCCTCATCCGCAACAATTATAAATTTGTGCAAGATTACTTATTTGTCGACATCTGCTTCAAAGCATTAAACTGGACATGTGATCTTGTTGCCCAACCCACGTAACTCCGACGCAGCCTTCTATTTTGACATCAGGTATTTTGTTGAAGATGCACTTCCTCATGATCGATATGTCAGATCCTGTATCCGCCAGACACTATACCTCTACGTTGTTAATCATCACCAGCATTTGGTAGCAGTTTTAGAATCTTTGCGCAAATGGTCGGCTGATCTGCAATTAAAGCAATGATTATTCTTGTCATAAGTTTCAGACGGATTCTTTTGACTCGGCACAAACGGCTTTAGATATTTGCCATTATCACGGCCAAATATCTAGTATTGCTCCTGCAACTCTCTGAACGACTTGCAACTGTAAAGCGTATATTTGAAGTCGCTTTTCAACTGATAACCATCCACGATATAGTGGAATTTTAAATTTTTTCATATCTAGTAGATATTCGTGAAACGATTCCTTGGACTGCTTCTTACGATCACGAAGCTCTGCGTGCACATCCGCACTGCTGAATTTACGGTTCAGATCGTTCTCCAACAGTGTTCTTAGCTCACAATACTGATATACGCTCATAGACTCCATAAATAATTTTGCCGTTTTGGTCATCTTGGCACGAGTCTGCACATACATATGCTTAATGTTCAAGCCGTAAGCCTCAGCGTTCAACTCGAAGTTATTAAACCAATTCTTGACCAGCATGGGCTCTCCGTCAAACTCTGATTTAATTTTTGCAAAACTTTGGGCATCAATTCTACAGAGATTTTTATGTTATGCTGTCACACTGCAGTTTGTAAGCCAGATATCAAAACATTGAACATTTTGAGCGCCCAAAATGTTTTCAGCTACTGAGGAACTATGCTTTAACTCAAAATATGCTTTAATAAAAAATATCGACTGATAACTCTCTGCTGTTATTCGGCTGCTGATCTGCTTATAATCTGCTGTTAAAGTTCTGCTGTCGTTTTGCTGTTTTTGCTCTGCTGATAATCTGCTGGGCGTTCTCTAACTAATCTTACATTTATGCAAGCACATAAAGGCATAAACAAATTGTACTTTTTGTAAATCGTATTGTTTCCCGCCAAGTCTGGCGAATTCCCCGCCAAATGTGAATTTTCTCTCACTTAATCTGAGTTTTACATAAAGTCAAATTGCAAAACAACAAACAGCTAAAACAGTTTTTTTACAACAAATTTTATATTTTAAAAATTAGTTGTTCAGTAAATTCTTAATAAACTGCACAATGACAGTGGAATTAACGGATAGTCAGCATTACCCACTGGAGAAGACAAATAAAATAAAGACTGTCTTTCTATTGCATTAAATATTAACAGAGACAGAGCAATATAGGTTCGAAAAAATAAAAAATTAATTGGTGTCCAATACACAATATTTTTTAGAAAAAACTTAGGGTTGTCTGAATTAACAAATGTCAAATAATAGATAATGTAGTGTAGTGTAGTGCGAGCGAAGAGAGCCAGGGGATGGAGCTCCCTAGTACATATAATTTGCGTTTACTATAGTTGAACTGCCCATCTTTATACGTATTTTTGATACTTGTACGCATTTCTTACGCACGAAAACACTAATGTGTCCAGATTTCAGAAATAACAAAATTGCGAGAATACAGTAACAAGTGTCCGAATTTACTATTTTTAAAAACAAAAATCACGATATTGGTTATTGTTAAAATATCATAAAAAAAATGTTGTACACATTAAAGAACAAACACCGTTTTTGCTTCTCAAAAGTTGGCAATATTGCTTTTAACATTTTTAAGTCATTAGTTATGCATATCTTAACATTTTGAATATTTTTGTACTAACCCTTATTTAAAGGCTCGGACACATTTGGCAAATATTTACCTGCAACATCAAAAAAATCGCAATGGATTCTCCAGGTGCTTCAAGGAATTAGTTGAAGTTCGTCCGGAACCCAAAAGCTTTTTGATGCTAGGGGAGGCATACCTATCCATCCAAGGTCGCACGTAACTTGAATTCTTCTAATGAACTTATTTTGATATCAAGTTTTATTAAAGAGACAACCATGGCGATTGATGCATATAGAGAGGCGTATAATATGTGTCCATCAAATGCCCTATTGGCCAAAAATCTTGGACGAGCATACGTTAAGAGTCATCATTATGCCAAGGCTCTAAAGTACTACCACGAAGTAATTCAAATTCCGGATTGTTCTGCCTTAAAATTGGATTTGGCCGAGTTGTTTTTAAAACTGAAACACTTTCAGAATGCCATAAATATATTGTCAGATTCTGATGGTTATAAAATGTAAGAAATGTAATTATTTATTAGCAAATCTCTAACTTTAATTATATATTATAGAACCGATGACTGCCTTACAGAACTACAGCTACGAACAAAGCAACTTCTATTACTGGCACGTGTTCATGAGAAGTCTGGAAATATTCTCGAGTCGTTGAAGGCCCTGGAAAAAGCTCGGGATAATCAGTACATTGTGCAGAAACGTTGTGCTGTTGATCAGTCAGAAAACATATACGAACAGTACAAAATATTGTCAAAGTAAGTTCAATTTTTTAATCTGTAGTTGCAAAAAAAATTAATAGCACCACCATGATACTTTGTCTACTTGATTAAAATACAAACAGTTGGGGCTGCAATTTTTCCAAAAATTTAATCTATTTCTTAGTGTTTCCACTATATACAAAATTTATTAAGTTTTCTTAAAATTTTTGTCAATATTTTATATTTAAATCTTTTTTTTCTGGTCCTGATGGTATCCCAAGCTGCATTCTTAATATTCTTTCCTATTCATAAGAAAGGAAGTAAATCTTGTGTTGAAAATTTTCGAGGTATTTCAAATCCCAAAATTGTTCGAACATATGTTTGTTTGTCACTTACAACACCTATGATACTCCATAATAAGATCGATTCAACATGGTTTTATAATACGCCGTTCAACTACCAATAACCTTCTTGAATTCATTAATTACATCAATAATGGTTTCCTGAATAAAATGGCATTTGATAAGGTTGACCACAGTCTTATTAAAAAACGAAATATGCCTATTGTTGTGGATTGCTGATTACCTAGTCAATAGAACTCAGAGAGTATTGTTCCGACAATCATTTTCAAAGGAGATTGACGTTACATCTGGGGAGCCGCAAGGGAGTCATCTGGGTCCCATTCTTTTTAATCTATTTAAAAATGACCTTTCCCAAGTCATAGTACATGACAAGGTCCTTATGTATGCTGACAATGTAAAGCTTTGCGTCTTTGCGATTTTATCACCAGCTTCAGAATAATATAAATTCTTTGAGTACCTGGTGCTCTGCTAATGACTTGATCCTTAACCACTCTAAATGTACAGTTATGTCTTTTTATCCCTCTAGTGTATGCATTATGCCTTACAAAATTGGTACTGCACTGCTTGACAGCATCTCGTCCGTTAATGATCTTGGGGTATTATTTGACAACAAATTATGTTTTAAAGATCATATTGCTACCATGGTCAACAAAGTCAACAGTAATTTTGGATTCATCGAGAAATGGTCTAAAGAATTTGATAAACCATATACCACCAAGCTACTTTATACGTCACTAGTGTGTCCCGGCCTTGAATACTGCTCCTGTGTCTGGAGTCCACAATACTCAGTTTATAAGGGAATGATTGAATATATGCAAAAAAGGTTTTCGTTTTTGCTCTTCAGGGCTTAAATTGGAATGCTAGTTTGAGATTCCCTTCTTACTATTGTTATTGCTTGATATACCAACACTTAAAGATCGAAGGACTTGCAATGGGGCCATGGTTCTATTTCACCTAATCAACGGTACCGTTGACTCTTCAAAAAAAAGTTCAGACCCCTTACTTAACTTCACGAAAATAGTTTGTTCCACGAGAGCAAAAGGGATCCTTTATTATCGAGGAGATATCACAAACATTTATATATTAGAGAACGTAATTTAATAGCCTGCAGTCTAGACCTTTTGCCAAGGGGATTTGGTTCGGAATGGAAAGTTCAAATGGACTAGACCAAATATGGACGAAAATTATAATGATTTATCAGAGTTAAAATGTAATATCTGATAGATATACATATATTGGACCAACACTTTTACGTCGATATTTTGAATAAAATTATGCTACCCAACGCGGACTATGAGACTATTTGACATTTTTTAATACTTTTAAGTGCACTATTAGAAAGTGATGTTTTTTTATACCCTGTGGGCATAAACAATGGACGTATTCAGGAATTTTTATAAATTTGTTCATGTTCTAAACGTCTTGACGAAGATTAATTCAATTTAGCCTTAGGAACGCTCGGTCAATTATTAAGGTTTAGTATGAATGGCTGCGATGTTACGGGAACTGTTGAGTTTAAATGTGTATTTTGCCGCACCTTACCTTAGTAGCCCTAATAGCTGTAGATCAATGGTCGGCACTTATACAATAGCACTTTAACTTTGCGTTTGTGTGCGCAGCAATAGACACGACCTTATCCAGCATTTTAGAATTTTTTTTTTATCACATTCAATTCTTTTCTGAGCCCTCTGTCTGATTAAATAGTTCTAAGTTCGTTCGTTTTCTGATTATAAATGATGCTATTGTCTGGAGAGAATTGTACCCTATCCGAATCATGTAAGTTGCATAGCAACACGCTAAATAATCCAATTTCAATCCCCTGCAATTGTTATTGTAATTTTAATGGTATTAAATTGTATATAAAACTTATTCTTAAAAAAAAGTTTGTTAAAAAAATGGGCATGGAAATGTTTTCGTCACTAGAATTTTTCCCCGTTAAGAGGATTTTTTTTAGAAGATATCAGACATTTTTGAAATTACCTATACCATGCCTAAGTACCATAAAAAAAAATAATAAAGATAATAAGAACACATTCAATCAAAATGCGTTGCAGGAAGACCCTAAAAGTTTAACTCATTTGAATAAATTAAATACCGCATTCATACAAAATAAAAACAAACTATACGGTTATTTCTGAAACGCAACAAAATTGCATACGCTTCTGGCAAATATTATTAAATACCCTAACTTTTAACATCAGTTGTAGAAATATGGTAATAATTCAACTCTTTTGCATTGAAACAATTGAAAAACAAACTTTTTGGCAACAGTAGTTATTTCTCCAATGCAAAAGCTTTCGGCTACATAGTCTCGAGCTCTGGATGCTACGACAATTTGTTGCTGCAGTCTTCTTTTTATTCTAAGTGAAATGTATACATTCAGTTAACCATATATATAATTATTAATTGATTAATATCAACTAATATTAAGCAATTCATTTAATAATTAATCGGGCCTGTTCCGAATAGAGACGGGCACGGGCCTGTGCGGGCTTCGTGTCCCGCGGGCCTCTTCAAAAAATCCCCGGGCTTCGTGCATGACTTGCGAAAACGGGCTTTTTTTCGTACGGGCCCGGGCCTAAGCCAAAAGCCCGGTAGGCCAGAAAAGTCGCGATTTAAAAAAAAATGTTATATGGATTGGTAATTCTATAATTCACTGCTATATTATGTACACATCACTTATCGATATGATTGTCAAACTTAATTTTACGTGTGTTTATAAGAAAAAGAAGGCGACAAAGCGGTAAAATGAATAAGGAAAAAAAATCCATTTTTTTTCTATAGTAATATCGGGCCGGGCCACCATATCTGGCGGCATTTTGCAAAATTTACTTAGCAATTTGTCATCTTCATTGACTTAAACAGCTGATACGGTCGATTACTTACTGATATTGAAACGTTTTCAAAGCCGAGTTCGAAAAGTAAAAACAAGTTCATTTCGGTCGGAATTGGGAACGTTCGGAAATCAGAACAGGCCTGAATAAATACAATTACCAAACGTTTCTAGATTTTTGATAGGGAATAGATCCACATTCACACATTTAAGTTATTTCAACGCTTTGATACAAACAGACAAACAGCCAAACTGACTTTCGTCTCATTTTGGGAAGGCCATTAAAAATTTCAAATTTAATTATCTTTTGAACCACTAAACCAGTGATGGGCACAGAGTTGCCAATTTTTGTTTGAAAAAAAAAAACTGTTTTTGACGGGAGCAACGATGCAAAAAAACTGAAAAATTAAAAATAAGAGCCAAATAAAAAGCTAGTTTTTCAATTCATTTAGTTTCTGTATTTTCTCCCGAGAGGGAAAGAGTGATCAGAAAGAAATTGAACAATTTGAGCAGCAGCTGCTCTGTTATTCATAAGATGTGAATGATTTAATCAATTTTCAGTGGCAAACAATTAAACCAATTACCTTATATAAAGTAAACGCTTGTATTCGGTACCTAAATATTGGCTGCTCAAAATATTTTCGGGTGTTTTACAACACAGTTTGGTAGATTTATTTTGACCTTTCAAAACATCGATTCAATCAGTGTTTCGACTAGTCGAAATATTTTTGATGAGAAAAGGCGGCCAGCTACAAGCAGCAAAATTAGAGCCGAATTGAGCTTTTCGAAAACGAAGAGAGAATAAGGCTGATTGAAGAGGTGAAACAGAGGCCAATATTGTGTAACTTGACCGAAAAAGAATATGTTGATTGAATTTTTATAAAAAGTGCCTGAGATGTTTCTTTTTCGCAAATATGGGTTCACCCAATTTTTCCGCCGTTTGCGTCTCTGCTCTTCTTCCGCCTCTTTCAGAACAGCATATAAGTGGTCATTAATTTTATAATTAGGGTATTAGTCGCTGCCACTTCTCATATCATGTCAATTTGGCCCATTCTCTCACTTTTGTTATTCTCAATTTTAGTTATTTGATTTTTGTGCACAGTGACGCAACAGTGTGACCAGTCAACTTTTCAGCGATTTTAGGTGTTATGCTGTCACACTGCAGTTATAAGCCAGATATCAAAACATTAAACATTTTGAGCGCCCAAAATGTTTTCAGCTACTGAGTACTTTGCCATATACAAAAAAAAATCGGAATAAAAGCATTTCAAAACAAAAAAAAGCCAGAACTCCCGCTGCCCGCTGTTTGCAAATTTTTCTAGCAAATGGCCTTTTAAAAAAGCCGCATTTGAGGGGAAAAAAGCGAATATGGCACCACTGGTTGGGCATAGTCTCGCACGCGTGCGAATCAGCTGTTCGATTCACCAATACACACACACGAAACTCGAGCGCAACGAACAGAGCTTAAGCATAGTACGGACAGTTAAAAAAAGGTCTCATAGAAACCTGAACTCCATATAAAAACACGCTGGCGTAATGTGAAGAAGAAGAACGTGACATTTAGCTCCGCTAGTAGATCGTGAGACTCGATAAAAACGGAGCTGCCAGATAAGCAACTGGCGTTGTCCAGCACTGTTTGACAGGCTTTGAAGAACATCGAACTGTTTAGAGCTTTACTAGGTATATAGCAGAGAAATGTCTGGCACACAAGTGAAAACGAAGACGAATGCATGAATTTGGTCAATAAGGACGACAATATTAGTTAATTATAAGCAAGAACGTAAACTGAAATCTTTTTTGTGGACATAAATTGAATATTTTGTTTTTTTTTTATATTAATACAAATGGAGAATCTACATTAGAAGATGGGTGCACCCAATACTTGCTGTGCTTGCGTGCCATAAAATATTTCTCCTACATTAACATTAATTTACATTTTCCATTGCGTATTCTCTCCTCTTTTTACCAAAATCAGCTTTGCATGTTCAAATTTAAAACAAACTACAGTTTGTTGAGGTATAGAGCTACCACCCAACTTTTTGTTATTTGTTCGTGTTGCATTGGCAACACTGCCTTTCTGCTAGTAGACAGAAAAAGATTGAGCATTTTACGCCGCTAAAAATTGTTTAAGCTTGAGTACTAAGCTTAAGTCATAGAGCTGGGAAAACATCGATGTTGGAGATATTCGATATTTTCGAGGTTTTCTATACAAAAATTCAATATTATCGTGTTTCACCAACATCTATTTATTGAAATAAGAAAAGTGATTATTTCAAAGTAGTTCAGTCTTTCAAGACAATATCAAAAAATTAAAATCTGATTATTCACGGTACAAATAGAAAACGTAACAAATATTTTAAGAACTTGTTCATCATTTGACAACTTCCAGCCGCCAACAACAATTCATTTTGCTCTTGTGCCAAAAACAGTAATCAAAAATGCGGTCAACTATCGTTAACTATCGAAGTTGAAACATCGATAGTCTAAAAATAAATTAAAAACTCGATATATCGATACTATCGTGAGTGGTCGACCCAGCTCTACTAAGTCAGTCGCAGCCAGAACGTCGAGCGGAGAGGTTATGCGTGCATGACTTATATATAGATATAGGTATGCAACTCTATTTAATGTTTAATTATTTTTTTGGCTAAAATTTTTGTTGCACACCACGGAATACCGTCCGCAGTGGTAATTCACAATTTTAGCATATGACATTTTTTAAACAATGTTGGAAACAATCTCTTTTTAATCATCAAAATAGCTCAAAAAAGACTACTGAAGTTGTTTGTTAAAATGGTCTTCCAAATGCTGTTTGGGACACCTTAAAAAAAAAGAATATTCCTGCATTGGTGACGACCTCTGCGTAAAGCACTGCTGCAGAGCAAAACCCTTGAGCCTTAACGACGGGTAACCAAGCAAACAAGTAACTTTTCTATTTTAAAAGCAATACCATTTTTTATTAATTTATAAACCCTTGCGATATTTTTCTCCAACTGTAAAATCAGTCATACCTTTACCAGACGTTCCACAAGTACCAATGCCAACTCTTCCACTGACATTATCTGGGGAAGCAAATATGCTGTTGACTTTCATGCCTGGTTTCTTTTGATTTTTTGTAGTAAAATTAAGCCATTTATTTTTGTCAGACTCGCGCTCTTCCTCCAAGTCTTTGAATCGTTGTTGTTTCTTCTGTTTGCGCTTCTTTAAATATTCCTTTTGATTCGGTCTGTGCCGTCTGCGAAAAAATAAAGTGATATCATTTAATATTTGAGTAGGATAGCCCCAAGAATTTTCATACTTATTTGACGGGAACACTTCATTGCGTGTTGTGCGCTCTCGCAATTCATTGATAGTAGTTGTGGAACGGTTTTGATAAGCATCGAAGATTACGCTAACCTCACCCTTACCAGTTATACCTTCAATGGTTGCGTCGTAGTACTGACCATCTTCTGTCCATTTCGCTTGGCATTTGTCTCCAATTTTCCAGACTTTAGCGGATGTCACCAGTTTTTCCGCCTCTAAAAGAGCAGCTTCAATATCGTCAAAGTAGTTTGACGATGCTGTTTTGGAAGAAGATGGTTCTACATACGATGATTTTCGCTGCTCTTCTAATTGGGTCTTTATCAAATCTCGAGTAAGTTTGATGACTTCCTCCAAATCATCTTTCAGTTTTAAAAGTTCCTCATTACTTGGGTCTGTTTGTAAAGCTGCTTCTACCTGGAAGTTATACATATGTATGTATTCATGTATAGTTAGTCCATGGCACTAATACTGATTATATTGTTTAACATAATTTTTACAAAATATATAATTACAATTATTAATACATACATAAGTATACTTATTAACAAATTTGTGTTTACAAATGCGTTTGTTGTACATATGTATGTATGTGAATATGTACACGGTACACAATTATCTCTATGTACCTATGTAAACGTAGTCTCATAAAAATGTATT
Organism: Drosophila rellima; assembly: GCA_035043635.1. NCBI lineage: Eukaryota > Metazoa > Arthropoda > Insecta > Diptera > Drosophilidae > Drosophila > Drosophila rellima. Next base: position 114,452 of record JAWNMV010000605.1, read on the forward strand.
TTAAATATACATAAATTCGACTACTTACTTGTTGTAATTGGCATTTGTAATTCTGCAAATCGTCAGCCATTGTTATTTGTATATCTGAGAAGTTGTAATTAATATTTATAAACCTATTTCTTATTTTATTAGTGATGATAAATCAATCCGATTTGCGATTATCCAAACCTATCGATAATTAATTCGAGTCAAATTCAGACTATGAATTTTTATCAAGGCTATTCCCTAGTTCCATTTTATTGCGAATAGCTTAATTTTTAAAGCATAGTACTGACAGTTAAAAAAAGGCCTCGTAGAAACCTGAACTCCATATAAAAAAAACGCTGGCGTAATGAGAAGAAGAAGAACTTGACATTTAGCTCCGCTAGTAGATCCTGAGACTCGATAATTGCCAGATAAGCAACTGGCGTTGTCCAGCAATGTATGACAGGCCTTAAAGAACATCGAACTGTTTAGAGTTATACTAGGTATATAGCAGAGAAATGTCCGACACACAAGTGAAAACGAAGACGAATGCATGAATTTGGTCAATAAGGACGACAATATTAGTTAATTATAAGCAAGAACGTAAACTGAAATCGTTTTTGTGGACATAAATTTAATAATTTGGTTTTTTTTTGTATTAATACAAATGGAGAATCTACATTAGAAGATGGGTGCACCCAATACTTGCTATGCTTGCGTACCATAACACATTTCTCCTACATTAACATTAATTTACATTTTCCATTGCGTATTCTCTCCTCTTTTTACCAAAATCAGCTTTGCATGTTCAAATTTAAAGCAAACTACAGTTCAGGTTTAGAGTTACCACTCAACTTTTTGTTATTTGTTCGTGTTGCATTGGCAACACTGCCTTTCTGCCGCTTGTATCGGGTCTTGCAGGGGTTCCATATTTTAAATGAAAACTGCATTTAGGACATTATGTGTAAATCAATTAAATATTAATAAAATCAATTGCATAAACTTACTGAAGTTATTTATGTTCAGCAAGATTATTTTTCAGCGTTATGTCCGCTTAGTGTGAGTGCTGCTCAATATTGAGTATTACCATCGCGATTAATGCAGTGGTAATTTTGACTAGTAATGTAAAAAAACGTCGAAAAATCGACAATTCGATTATTGCAAATGCAGTTTTCAAGTACGTTAACTTAATTTTTGGGCGACCAATCGAGTTAGTTTTACAGATTTGTAAGGAAAATCGACAAATCACTGATGGTTTGTAGTTCAATTACATCATTACGATTTTTTTTAAAATTTTTTTATATGACGCGAAGTATATTTTTGCGATTCATTCCAAGGAACATAAGAACACATGTTTTGCTACAAATGTTCTTTTCTTCTAACTTCGCCGACTCCAGCCACTGAGCCACCGGACCAATTGAGCTGCCATACAAGAATCTGGCGTTGCCAAATACTGTTTGATTGGGCTAGAAGAACATTTTATGTGTGCTTTATTTTTCGCCAGCTACGTGCTTTGCCAGTCGACTGAATCGGCAACAGAAAAAATTTCTTTCCTCATGGCGTTTACTGGCAAAATTCCACGTTAACGTAATATCAACGCTAAGCAACTCTTTTTGTTTTTGACTTACTATGTATGTACGTTCAAGTGGTCCAAGCGACACCAAGCCTAAACTTGTTACCCGCGGATCAAGGGACACGTTCGCGGGCGAACGGAAACGAAATATACGGCAGGGAAAATTAAAGAAAAGTGAAAGAAGATAGAGAGTTACGGACATAAAATAGAAAAACGGAGGTAAAAATAAAATTCTAAAAAAACCTCTTTACGAGGTAAAAGTCTAGTGACGAAAACATTTCCATGACCCAAAATTTCTGATATACCATTTTGTAGCGAACGATATTAAATTGTATAAATAACTTATTCTAAAAAAAGAGTTTGGCATGCCATTAGAAATTTTTGAAATTGGCCATTTAAAAACAAATTCGATCATAATGTTAAAGAGAATAGAAAATTCGCAATCTGTACTAGGTTAAGATATCTTTAAAAACCAAACAAAAAATGCATACCAAATCTTAATTTTCGTTTAATCGTTCCTATGGCAGCTATATGATATAGTAGAACGATATAAACCAAATTTGGTCATTATATAAAGGACCACCACAGATATATATTATGTCAGATTGGTTAAGATATTTCTAACAACAACAACGTTTTTCGTATTAAAACTGTTTTTCGACTGATCCTTCCTATTGCAGCTATATGATATAGTGCTCCGTTTTTAATTTTAACTTAAAAAAAGTACAGGGGTCTATTAACTTTGTCATAAAAAAAAAAGTGCGTAACAGGCGGAAGGAGGAGTGGCAGACCCCATTAAGTATATATATTCTTGATCAGCATCAACAGCCGAGTCGATATAGCCATGTCCGTCTGTCTGACTGTCCGTCCGTCTGTAAGAGCGCCTAGATCTCAGAGACTATAAGAGCTAGAGCCTTCAAACTTGGTATGTAGGTCCGTCTTATTGCAAGCAGATCAAGTGTGTTTTATATTTTGTCCACGCCCACTTTAACGGCCACAAATTAGAAATATCTTATTTTAAACGACAATTTAAAGGATATCTCAACCAATCTAATAGAATATGCATAAATGATAGTTCTATACATTCTGACCAGGTTTGGTTGAAATCGGTCCGCTATATCATATAGCTGCCATAGGAACAATCAGTCGAAAATCAAGCTTTAGGATAAAAAACTTTTTTGTGTATTGAGATAGCTCAACCAATCTAACAGAATATGCATCTGGAGTGATTTTATACATTCCGATCAAGTTTGGTTGAAATCAGTCTTCTATATAATATAGCTGCCATAGGAACAATCAGTCGAAATACAAGCTTTAGTATGAACTGTATATCACTGCGGATATACAGGAAAGGTATAGTTTAAGCAAACAAAAGAGCATACTTAGACTTTTAGAAACTCATCTGGTTCTTGAGATAATCAGGTGTAAGTGGGAGGGGCGAAATTTAGATGATTGCAGCAAATCCGTTTAGTGGTTCAAAAGATAATTAAAATTGTAATTTTTAGTGGCCAACTCTAAATGAGATGAAAAGTCGGTTTGTCTGTTTGTATCACAGCTTTGAAATAGCTTAAAAGTTTGATTGAGGATCTATTCCATATAAAAAATATAGAAACGTTTGTTCTACAACTTTTTCGGAAAATCGCTAGTTTAGCGGGAAATCGCTGAAAGCCTCTAACCCCCACAGTTTTCAAACGATAGAAGTTACAGATATGTTCTATGTATAGTTGGAAAGGTATTTTGAAGATCTTTTAGGCATACCTTCAATCTTTCTAGAGTACATATGTATGTAAAAAGCTGCAGGTGAAAAAAGATTTATTTGGCGATTTAAAAAAAAATCTACACCTCAAATCCTTATTATATGTTATAGGCAATTTAATTTCGCGTTTTTAAACATATAACACATATCTCTGAAAGTTCGTTTCGGCAAGATATTACCTGTTCACTATTGCATTTACATTGCTTGCTTACTGCATGCAAGTTCACTGCATAAACAACCTGTGCCAGATAGTTTAGTTATGTTATGTGACAATGCAAGCCTTCTGAAAATTTATTTTATTTTAATTTTATTTATTATGTAATTAATTAATTGTTTAACATAAGTCGATATTAATCAATTATTTATTATTAATATTGTTAATTAAATATATACATTTCATGCAACAAAGTGTCGTAGAAGCCAGAGCTCGAGATTATGTCAGCTTTTCTTAGCTTTTGCGTTGGAGAAAAAAGTTTGTTTTTGCTTTGTGGTCTTCTTACCTAATAAAAATCACTTTTTTGCGCAGTGCCGAAAGAAAAAACTTTTTTTTTAAGAATAAGTTTTAAATACAATTAAATTCCATTCGTCACAAAATTGGATATCAGAAATTTTGGGGCATGGCAATCTTTTCGTCATTTAATAAACAAGTTGATCATTCTATAACCTATAGGGACTATAGAAATTTAAGCATGGACCTCTTGAATGACGAATTTGTTAGATTCGATTGGAATACGATATACAATATGACCTCAGTCGATGACCAAGTTGAGCTTTTACATTCTAAAATTCGTAGTCTATATAATACCTGTGTTCCACTAAAATTAAAAATTATTAAGCCAAATGATAAACCGTGGTTTAATTAAAATATTTAAAGTGCAATACTCAAACGAAACGAGGCTTTTGCTAAATGGAAGAGATATCAGACTGTATACTATTATGAGATTTTCAGACGTCAAAGGACTACAGTGGGAAAGTTAATAAAGACTGCAAAATGTGCTTTTTATTCTTAAAAATATAATAAATCGACTTCGTCGAAAGAAAAATGGAATATCATCCAGGTAATAGTCATAGGGAAACCTAAAATATCTAAGAATCGCCATATGGATTTAAATGAGCTTAATGTAAAGTTTGTTGATTGCTATGTACCTGACATCTTTCACAGTGACTATCTGAACTGTGATTCTCGTATCTGTGATATTAGCTTTAGCTTCAAGTGTGTAAAGAAATATGATGTCCTTAAATCTAATGCATTTTGTTAAATAATACTTACCGTTATCCTTTACTTAGTCACACACGTGTTCAATACTGCTCTCACAACTTTGGTCTTTCCCAAAGAATGGAAGCTGGCAAAGATAATCCCTAACCCAAAAAACTAATGGAGAATTTTGACCTATTTCAATCTTGCCATATTTTTCTAAGGTATTTGAGAGCTTAATGGCAATACAAATTAACGATTACATGGTAGCTAAGAGTCTCCTCAGTAATAAGCAGTCTGGGTTCCGAAATAACAGAAGCTGTACAACAGCAATTCTAAATATAGTCGAAGATATAAAAAAAAACATGGATGATGGAAATGCTACGTTTCTGACACTGCTCGATTATAGCAAAGCTTTTGATATAGTCAATTATAACATTTTATGTACAAAAATGAAAAGGCTATACAATTTTACCAATACAGCTGAACTACTATTAGGGTCATATCTGAGAAATAGATGTCAGTCCGTTGCCACTTTGTCTAGTTCGTCGTCCTTTCTATCTATAAAGCGTGGAGTCCCACAACGATCAGGGCTTGGTCCTTTATTGTATTCTTGCTATGTCAATGACCTGCCACATGTTGTTTCTAAGTGTAATGTCCATATGTGTGCTGATGATGTTCAAATGTATCTGTGTCGTCCTTTGTCCAAAATAAATTAATGTGTAAATGTATCAATAGACTACATCAGTAAGCGCAAAATCAATATAGCGTTCAACAACATAGCTAGATGTGTGTTTAACTTGAGACGAATAGAATATATATCTTCCTACTCGCTTAAGTCTAGAGCACTGGATATATCTCAGAGCATTAATATTGTTACATAAATCAATTACTACAAAAGAACCTAATTACCTATTTGAAAAACTTAATTTTTCAACGAACAAACAATATTATATCTATTAGACATAGACTCTCATCATCAGAAAAACACTTTTTTGTACATGCTGTTCGCCTTTGGAACAATATTCCACATGACTTAAAGACACTTAGAAGCGACCCATTTTTAAAACCAAACTTTTTATGCAACTAAAAAATCATTTATAAAATCATAGATTATTCAAAATTATATTTAAAAAACTATACTTTGAAATCGTATTTATAAAAATCTTAATCAAATATTGTAAATTTAATTATAGTTTATTTTAAATAATTGTAATGCCAATCATAGGATTAAAACAACTATATTATGCTGTACCTAGTGCCGTATTTATAAGTTTCTTATAACTTGTAGCACTAGGATGTTAAATTAAATAAATAAAAAAAAAAAAAATATTTAATGTAAATTAAAGAAGAAATAAACTGAAGCAGTGCAGGCATTAAAACACGAGTTTAATCTATTGTAAAATAGCTTAATGGCGATGCTCGTATCAGTACAGACATATAAATCGCACCAGTCAATGTGGCTAAGAAGCTAAGAAGCTTTACGAAATTGACGAACTCGAACAGTTACGTATTAATAGAATTTGTTACTGATGAGCCAAGGTCGATCATCATTTCCAAAAGTTGTATGATAAGGATATGTGAGTGGTACGTTTTGAAGAGAGGTTGGAGTCTACGGCAACAAGAACCCCACCATCGCATTCAATCACATATAGGCTTGTACTTCTCTGGAAAGATTTCCGAATCAAGAATTTCTGGCTTTAGCCAGGTTTCAGTGAATACACCAAAATGAAACGGGATACTAAGACTGTCACGAATATTTTGGTAAGATAACATATTGGAGGATGTTATTTTTTTAAAGATGGTTATGAGGAAGCAGCTATATTCGGTTGCACAGGGTCGTTGGGGGGAAGCCTAAAGCCTTGTACACTTTTACCACCAAATAATCCGGAAAAAAGCTTCGTGAAGGAATGGTGGCAAAATCTACAGGTGATACGTTGATCTTGAATGAAGCAACTTGTCTATCATACGGAAAATTTAATTTTTCCATTTTGCCACAGGCCTATTTTAGCCAGAATAAAAGCCTTTACACCATCAGATGGAGAATCGGGGCCGAGCCTGGAAACAAAAATCTGTTTATCGCCTATCGATTCTAGCCTATCCGGTGAACCGGGGCTTTGTTTGGTTTTGGTTTGCCTGTTATTTTTTTTCACAACAGCATTTACAATGAGCTTATTGTATTCCACATCCTTCGATGCTATTGAAGTAGCTATTGGATATGGTTAACACACAGATGCTTGCAATTTTGAATATTAAGTTAAGCGCCATAATTTGCGTTGTCATTTGGAGTACGAAACTGCGGATGCAATGTCGCATGAATTTAACTTTTTCTGTGTGTGCAGTTTGCACGACTAACTTGAAATTATGGGTTTTGAAATTGTTTTTATAATTAAGACATGAAGTTTTAATCTCTATTTTGTGGGCGTTAAAGTGGGCGTGGTCAAATTCTAAAACAGTGAGTGTATTTCCAGTTATATTTAGCCAATTTAGTCAAACAAGCACTCAAATTGAAAGCAACTATACCCTCTACAACATATTTCAATCAAACTTACAGAATCAGTATCTCGGATGACCCTATACATCCTGACCAAATTTGGTTGAAATCGGTTCACTATAGCATATAGCTGCCTTACGAACCTTACTTGAAAATCAATAAAAAGCTGAATTATGGTCTTTCACTGATAAATGCATTACTGCGCAATCTGTTGAAGGGTTTGCATAAATATTTTCTTCTTTACAGTGTCAGCTTTTCGTAAGACTTTAATTACTGACAGTCCCAAATATACAATCTATGAGTTTGGTTGAGATATATCTTAAGAACTAATAAAGTTTTCCATACTAAGCTATTCCCTGAACTTTGACCCATTTACAGGTCGCATTTCGCAAAACGCCTTCTTATTAAACGATGAAATTGTCTCATCTATCTTGTGTAAAAATACCGTTTTTCTACGCTTAGCCGTTTGGTCTAAACGTTGATTCTCAGTCAGTCACTCAGGAAAAAGAGAAGGAGACAACATTTTTTGTAAAAAGACGTAAACAGTTAACTTCCGCTGTTTATTGCTATATTTTGATCAGTATGTAAGAAACAGTTTCAAACATACTATCAGTGAGTTTGGTTGAGATATCTGAAGAAACAAAAAAGTTGTTCATACTAATGGTTATTTTCGTCCGATTGTTCCTATTGCAGCTATATAATTTAGTAATTTGACTTTGATTAAATTTGATCAGGATGTAAGAGACAGTCCCAAACATACAATCTGTGAGTTTGGTTGATATATCTTAAGAAACATAAAAGTTTTTCATACTAAGCAATTCCGTGACCTTTCACCCCGAACTTGACCCTTTTACAGGTCGAGTTTCGCAAAATGCCTTCTTATTGCACGATTAGTCAGGACAAAGAGTTTTACAGATATAGATTTATATTTAAAGAAAATTAATAATTTCTTATGTAAAATTTATTTTTGGTTACAGGATATGTTTACTTATGGCACAACAAGCAATATACACTAAAAACAACGATTTGGCTTTGGCTAATTTCAAGGAATGCATGAAATATACCCCTAATGACATTGAAACATTAGTGTCACTCGCTAAACTCCAAATGAAGTCAAAGGAAATGGATATGTGCCGAAATACTTGTTTGCAAATTTTGCAATTAGAGAGTAATAACGAAGCAGCCTCCGTGTTGATGGCAGACTTGTCATTTAGAAAGGTATGTACCCGAATTAAAATTGGTAATTACTGACTTTAAAGTAAAACAGAATCTGATATTATCGTGTCAGTAAACTACTATAAACTTTTTAACATTCGGAGCAGTGGCTGCGACTTATGTTTTATACTGGTCGATTCTTTATAAAGTTAGAGTTTATTTTAAAGTTTTTAATGTTCATTGACGAAATTTTGGGCAAACTACATTATGTGATTATTCTTAAAAAAAAGTCTAAAAACATTTCAAAATGTTATTTTCCTGTGTTTGGGCTATTTTCCGGTTATTTTCAGATGACAAACATCCACACTCTCCATGCTAAAATTAACCGTTACGTTACATTTTCGTTTTGTGAGAGGTGCATAATTATGACCACACTTTGCAAAATAAAAAAAAAATATAGAAACATGTTAACTAATTCAAATATTTTTATTCAGTTTAATAATGAGTGTAACCTCTCTTAGCTCTTGGCATACTGTTTATGAGACTTTTTAAACCGTTTTGGAAAAGTTCCGTTTTATTGTGCATAGGTATTTATGGGCAAATACGTGAAATGGTATTTAAGGGCCATAATATCTTGAAGTCGACTCCCGACTGAAGTATTTTTATCTGTTTATATTAAAGCCCGATTGAAAATCCGAAAAAATGCAAGCCCCCAAGATAGTGATATAGAAAGGCTGATTGTAATGTTATTCATGGCACATTTATAGAAGATTATCATCATGATGTGCAATAAATTGTTGATATTGATGATAACATAAACATAATAAAAATGCAATGTACACATCTTATATTTCAGATGGAATTTGAAAGTGCTGCGTACCACTTCTCCCAACTCTTATTATCCCAGCCATGCAACTGGACATCTTTGACACGACTAATAGAGGTTATGAAGCGTTTTGGCACATTGTCTGAAAGTTTGCCCTTTTTACAACGCGCAGAGCAGTCGTCTGAGAAATATAAAAATTTACCGGGACTTAACTATTGCAACGGATTATTCGAATGGTACAACGGAAATCTTAACGGCGCCTTGCGTTACTTTAATCTATCCCGTAGAGATCATGCATGGGGTCAACAGGCTAAGCTAAATATGATAGAAATATGCATTAACCCAGATGGTGAAATTCCAAATGCAAATGACGTTATTGAAGCTGGAGATAGTGGAGAGTTCAGTGAATCCCGGTTAATTGCTCTTCGGTCAGCCGAGCGATTACTTAATGAAATGGGACCTCGACCAGGAGAAATCTACGAAAAAGCCTTAACTCATCGTGTACTTTGGAACTTTCTTCAAATGGCTTCTAAACAAAAATTTCAAATTGAATCAGCTCTGAAAGATCTGACAGAACTTTTGCAAAGTGAAGGAAGTCCATTAATGGTAACAGTTGTTTATGGTATAGCTTCGGCTTTAGTTCAACTAAAGCAAGTTCATCGAGCAAAAAACCACCTTAAACGAATAGCTCGATTAAATTGGAGTTATGAGGACGCCGAGTATTTGGAGCGAAGTTGGTTGCTCTTGGCTGACATTTATATTCATGCCAGTAAGTTCGATGTTGCTGAGACATTTGTGGATCGAGTTTTAGAATATAACAAATCGTGCACAAAAGCTTATGAGTTGGCTGGATATATTGCGGAAAAAACACAATCATATTCCGATGCTGCTAAAAACTATGAAAAAGCCTGGAAAAGTTGCGGGCGTTCTAAACCACATATCGGTTATAAGTTAGCATTAAACTATATGAAAAAAAAAGATTACACTAATGCTGTTAATGTTTGCCAGCAAGTTTTAAAAATACACCCCGATTATTCTATTATTCGCAAGGATATTATAGAAAAATGTCGCAATAACTTAAGATCCTAAGTCTAAACATTTAAGTAAGACCTTAGATTTGCATCGTAATTACATTATTAAATAAAATGAAATGTCTTAACATTTGTTTTTTTGTTGATTTTTTTAAAGTATTCTTTCATTTGTAAAGCTACTTTAACTGCTATACTAATACTGACCGCAGTAACCTAGGATTAAAATCATGATAAGCCTGCTATAGGCTAAACCTTTCCTTCTGCCTTACTAAGATTATCAATATCTTCTTTACAATCTTTTTATACATTCAAAGCTGATTACGCGTTTTGAATAATATCAAATTTGAAATATCTGTGTATGTGCTCATGTCAATAGTATACGACTATCTATGGTATGCGACTAGAAGAAACCGTATATCGGGTATAATCACCAGCACACCGATTTCCTTAGAATTCATTATCTACATATATTCCATTGATAATTTGTATTAAGATTAGCACCGGATAGTTTCATGTATTACTAGAAGATAAAAATATAAAAACAGATTTCGAACGTGCGGTTTATGGGGAACTTTTAAAATATTTTTAAAATATTGTATAAGCGGAACTTACGTATAACTAAATTTTGTTAACCTTAATATTATATATTTTGGTATATTTTCCAATGAGTTCAGGTAGTAAAATGTTATCTGGGTTAACCGCAGCTACATTTTAGAATCAGTGTAAGTCAGGGGACGCAAAAATTTAGTCCAATTGAAAATACTTATGATTTTTAAATTAGTCTATTGTGCTGAGGCATAAAGCGCATACAGATGTCTTTAAGAAAATCTATTTTTATAAACATGTAATCCAGTCCCAAGAGCGAGCCAAAACAGCAAAAGCAAAGCAATGAATGATGAGGGAAATTAGTTTAAGTTTTACTTTCCGATCAGTCGGTATACTTCTCCTATGCATTAAAAAAAGGTAAATGAAAAGAATTCAATATCAAAACATAATTTTAAATTAATTATTAAATTATAAAATACAACTACTACACTGGTCGGCATATTTATTTTGACAAACGGTCATTTGTCTTTGCATTCCTTGCCAAAAGGGAGAGTGTAATATGCTAAAAATCTTTTGTTATCAAGTTAAATATCGTACATTACTTACCACAATTTCATTGCTTAAAATCAGAATTAATTGAATGCAAATAACCGTATAGTCAAATTAAATATTCTGAGTAGTGTATGTTCGTTAACAGCCTACTTGGTGCCGGATATGTATGTTTTTATTATTAATCTTCATAAGTAACTTATTGTGTTTGAATATGTGACGCTGTAGTTTAAATTATAAGTAAATATGACATAGGTATGTTGTTTAAATTTAGGATACAAAGAGTAGACATTTTTTGACCAATTATCATGAAACATTAGTCAACATTTTTTCTCTAATGATAAATACTCAGATCTACATACATACGTGTTATTGCGAGTACAGACACATTTCACTTATAAAAATGGAATACATATGAATAAAGCTAAATTTTTTAACTATTTTGTTTTAAAGCTACTTTTTAAGGTAAATATGCTTATTGCTTATAAAAAATATAATGCTTCATACATTAATAAAGTTCGCTATAATAATAAAAATATAGTAATTAATTAAGATGTTTGTGTGGTGTCCTTAAGGCTCGTTGTACTCTGGAGAGCACCTTTGTCAATTGAACAAAGCTTATAAAAATACTGGCTCCACATACGTCGCGTAACCGGATCAAGAATAATAAAATAGAGAAATATAACGAATCCTTGCAATGTTGCTGTTAGGCAGAAGAAATATGAAAAGATTATGCCAGCCTTCATGACTGTTAGGATGCCGAAACACCATGTGAATCCCAATAGAAAGAACAACAGAACAGATAACCGTATCTGGTACATTAGTACAGGTTTTTCGGTGTGTCGGATAGGTGGATTGCTACTAAGTAATATATTATATATAATAAGGCAAAAAATAATGAAGTTCGCTATAATGATAACACAAATTGGCAAAATGATGCCGAAATAAAGAGCATACCCTGATGGGTAGCAAATGCTGCCCTTACTAAAGGAATCATGATCTAGCAGAGCTACGAGAATAACTGGGATTAGAGGTACACCCCAACAGAATGCGGTCGACTTAATAAAGAACCTGGTTGGTCGAGTACGGCAAAATACCTGAACATATCTTTTGAACTGAAGGTATGCTATAACCATCATCCAGAAGAACTGAACCAAGACAGAATAGTGTAGCAATGCTCCAATGGCAACACAACTAGATATAATCTCATTTATAATTAAGTGCAGTGAGTATTCCTTTGTGCTGACAAAGCAAAGGATTACCATCTGCAAAGCTATTGAAGCCGAAAGTTGTAGGAGTACCTTGGAGGAGGCTTTTTGTCGCCAGGTCTGAAACTTTGCAGCTGTGATGAATATGCCGGATATGCCCAGAAGAGATAAAGAACAACCTATTATCGTGATAATGTCCAAAGCCTGAACATGCACTTGCCGAATACTGACCCCAATATCATCTTCCACTGTGAAATTAAACCCGACTAAGTAAGCAAATGGCGTTAAATGGCTCACTTGGCACAACACAATATCTTGGGCAATATCTGGGTCAGTTAAAACTTGAATTCCATCAGAGACCCAATTTTCAAAATTCCAATAACTGCACAGTTTTTTCGAACTGATGTCTTTACGAGATGAATTCCTCCAGTCTCGAAAAACTAGTGGCAAATCTACAGGTAATTGTGTACTGTGGCCAGGTAAGGAAATGGAAACGACACGCCCAAAAGCACTTCGATGATCCTTGTTATTTTGTTGTTGAAAAAATATATCATTCGAGTAGACTTTAATTACAATAATAGTTTCATATTTCTCAGTGACATTTAGTGCATTTGAAATTGTATTTAAATGAGTTAGGAGTTTCTCTGGCACATATGCGGCAAATTGCAAATTGGTCTCATTAATAAAATCTTTAACGTCATGAGTAGACTGTAAAAATCGAAAAAATTCCATTTGAAATTCACCTTTTAATAGATTTGAGTTGTCTGTTGAATTATTATTATTAAACATTGCAATCCCCGAAATATTAGCTATCTTTGGATTAAGGATGAAATACAATAAATTGTGGGAAGCTTTAAGTGTGACTCCAATATCGTCATAATCAAATACTTCGAAGTCCATACTCGAATCCATTTCATCTGAGTTCCCATGTCCGACAGATCTGTTCAGACTATTATCATCAGTAATTGCCTGCGATGAAAAGGTATTCATAGCGTTTTCAAATGCCTCCAGCAATTTATTAGTCGAGTTTAACGAAGCTGACATCTTTATGGTACTTTTCTTGATATCTACCATATAATTGTATATAGCAATAAGATCATGAGTGGTATCTTTAAACGTAGTGATGTTTCTTGATAAGGCCAAAACGTGCTGATCTAGATATTTCACAGAAGATTGCAGAATGTTGGCAGTAAAGTGTATGTCGGCAGGTGAAATGTTGCTTGCGTATTTCTTCAGAATGCCTTTTACTTCCTTTACAACCTTTTCTGGAGAATATCTAAGGCTTTTTGAATGCTCAAGACTGAATAAAGTTTTCGTTATACTGATATTTTCTTGATCATTTTGGCACGTTACGATTCCTTCAAGTTCTTCCCAACGGGCACCGTGTAAAAAGTCGCCCTGGCATTGACGCATATATGGTAATCCATTACTTTGAAGACAAAGACGTGATAATGTGCCCATCTGTCCTGTGGCCGCCTGATTCCACTGGTACATTTCGCCTTTATCCGAAAAAATCGTATCTGGAAAGCAATATTCTGTGCTTCTTACAATACGATCTTTTTGTCTGCTGGGATTATAAATTGAAATGGAAATTAAGTTTCTCAACAGCATCCAGACTTTCATGCGTATTGAGGTATCGTGTCTAATATGTTCGTCATTCTCTAAACTGTTGTGTTCTTCGCTACTTTCTTCATCGCTATTGTCTACTGCCGAGCTTTTTAGTGAAGCCGTTAAATGTATCCAACAATCAACTTGTTTAGGAGCATTCTTCTCAATACTCATGATTCGAACATTGTGTATAATAAGATCTCGAGAAACGGATCTACTTCTTTCTCGCAGCACTTCTTGGATATGTTTGGCCATCCTTTTTGCATTTTTATAAATATTATTGCACAAATTGGCAATTTTAATTATGCATGGTATATATAATCTTATGGAATAAGCATGACCGCGTCTTTCCTTCATAGTCACCACTCTGGTGGTGCTCACTAATTGAAAGTTTTGGATTGTATGTCCTTCACACCAGTATTCCCCTGGTCCTTCTCGAACTAACTTCACTTTAAATATCGACTTTGTCTGACTTTCATTTTCCCAAATTAGTTCAATTTTTGTGCTTCGCAGAAGATCATAATCCGAGTTGGTAAAGCAATTAACACCATTATCGTCATTATCGGTACGCCAAAGATAGCCGCGATTATAGACTATCAGAATTAGCTTTTGTAGATTTATATCTATTTTCAATATCAATTGAACAGTATTTAATTCAATGTCCACAACTTCTTTGTGTAGAACAGGAAATATTTCAGAGCTTTTATCTGCAACTTTAACCCTTTCATTTTGGTTCATAAGAATCACATAATTTTCTCCCGAATTGCTTACAAAATTGTCAACTTTAAAGAATTCCTCTCTCTTCTTTTTTGGTATGGAATTCTTTAACAGCTGCCTAAGCATATTACGATTTTGAAAATACTCCTTGATGGATATCTGAGTTTTCCCTTCAGGAAGTGGTTCATTCCAGTGGACCCCATAGCACTCATTTGGTCGATAGCTTGGTGCTCGGAGTCCTTTGGGACAAGTTACAAGTACGTCTTGAAATATACAAATCGAGTGCAGCATGGCTTCACAATCTTGAATTATCATCTCAGGCATATCTTTCTGTTTATTTTTTTTCTTAGCTTTAGAATATTGTGCTGACATACAGCATTTATCAGATTTGAAATCTAAGATTTCTACGTTATCGTCGACTATTTGTCCCCAATGTTTACCTGGCAACCTTATCTTGAATGGCATAGTATTATTTTCTCGTTGTATTGGTAACCAATATTCCTTAATATTTCTCTTCTGTAGAAACTGCACAAGATTTGACATCTGATCTGTAGAAAGATCTGAGGGGACAATTACATTGGAACCACGGCAAAATTCGTCATCATATTTTTGAGGTTCTGGTGAAATATTCAGGCAAAACGGATCACCGTTATCACTGTGAATCTCCATCAATTCTTCAGGGCAGTATTTGTTGGTTCTCTGTTGGTCCTGGCATACTACGTTGTCCGGATGCCATTGACCAGTTGCTGTATTGCATTCACGAAAGAAAAGTTCCCAATCTTCCTTCCAGCAGAGAAAGTCTTCGGATGTAGTGTAACGAACCCCTCGAAATTTCCAGTACGCTATTCCCCCCGTTGTCGTCGTTGTGTTGTCATCACACTTCTTAGTCTAAACATTATGAAATTAGATTTAGACTATTCTATAAGTATAATTGCTATGCTTACCTCTGCTGAAAAAGTGCAGGAGAAATTTAAGCACAAAATTATCCAAAATATGACTTGCTCGGCCATTTTAAATTTGACATTGGAAATGAACATCAATATTTTACTTGATCCACTTTATTTCCAGTTGTGCACAATACTAATTTTATTCTTTATCACATTTTAAAGCCAAAGTACAATCAGAGATATCTTTTCTTTCATTATCTCGATTCATAGAAATAGTACTTTATCTCTTTTATCAGATGTGTGTTTTATACCCAGTACATATAAAAAAGGTCACAGTGGGTATTATAATGATGTTCAAATTTTCAACTTCTCATAGGAAGCGAAGAATTTCTTAACATAAATAATAAAAATTTTAAATAAAATAGTAAAAAAAAAGTCGAGTGTGGGACCGGGTTTCTGATACTCTAGCACTTTTACATCAACTATTCCCTGTTCACACCCGCAAATCGGTCAAAAATTACACCAAATTCTTTATTTTTAAGTCAGAAAGCTGTTTTTGATCGTGAATTTAAACAGTTGTGCTACTTAATCTAATAGTAATCTAATACATAACAACATGAAAATTAATATAAATATGAAAATACATCTTATTTAAATTGAGTAACGGGTATCTTATAGTTTACTATAGCGACTATGCTATTCTTACTTGTGTCTGCTACATACATTTATTCAAAGTTGTAACAATTGTTCTCGCTTTTTAAAGTTAGAATATAATAACAAGGCCTTGATCTTTGGTATACAACTTCCGGTTACGCCTGCCATGTTGTTCTAGTGACGAAAACATTTCCATGCCCCAAAATTTCTGATATCCAATTTTGTGACGAATGGTATTAAATTGTATATAAAACTTATTCTTAAAAAAGGAGTTTGGCATTCGGCACACATTCATCACTGCCGACGGCAGTCCGCGCTAGTGACGAATACATCAAGAAGGGTGAGAAAGGCTACTAGTAATATATACAGGAAGAATGGAAAATTCGCAACGACTGTCCGATCGGATCGAGCTATATACCGATTGAAAGGTATAGTTTTAACTAACAAAAACGCATACTTAGACTTTTAATTTGCTACTATTCTTATCAAAAATACGCGTCGAATGAAACCCCAGTCATAAAAATCCGTTGAAATTTTTAGTGGCCTTCCCAAAATGAGATGAAAAGTCAGTTTGTCTGTTCGTAACAAAGCATTGAAATAGCTTAAATGTTTGAATGAGGATCTATTCCCTATCAAAAATCTAGAAACGGTTGTTCTAAAACTTTATAGAAAAATCGCTAGTTTTGCGGGAAATCGCTAAGATTCAAAAGATAGAAGCTACAGATATGTTCTAAATATCGTTGGGAAGGTATTTTGAAGATCATTTAATCTTTTTTTCTGGAGTGCATAGGTATAAAGCTGCAGGTAAAGAAAGATTTCTTTGGCGATTTAAAAAAAATCTACACCTCAAATCATTATAAATATAATATGGGACTGCCTGTTACATCCTGACCAAATTTGGTCGATGTCGGATGACTATATCCCATAGCTGCTATAGGAACAATCGGATGAAATTAACCTTTAGTATGGAAAACTGTTAGATTAATGTTAAATTATATAAAATTGTGATTCAGTATAATCTTCATAAGCCGGACAGCTAAAGACCAGCCTTTCAATTATGCGAGCGGAGCGATCCGGGGGTTGGCGAGCGAAGCGAGCAGGGGGGAAACCCCCTAGTATTATATAAAATTGTGGATCAGTATAATCTTCACAAACCGAACATCTAAAGACCAGCCGTTCAATTCTGTTAGCGGAGCGAGCAGGCTGCGAAGCCCCCAAGTGGTATATAAATCAGCAATCGCATTAAATTTTTTGCTAAACGTTCTACAACTACAAAGAAGTACTTATGCAATGCATGCATGCCACAAATATTGTGCATCGCAGTGCAAGCTTGAAAAAATATATTTTCTTTCGGTTGATTAACAATGCATACGGAAACGGAAAAAAGTTTTTCATACCAAAACTTGATTTGCGACTGATCGTTCCTATGGCAGCTATATGATATAGTAGACCAATTTTAACCAAGTTTGGTCAGGATGTATAAGACCATCCCACATGCATATTGTCTAAGTTGGGCTAAGATATCTCAAGCAACAAAACAGTTTTTAATAACAAAACTTGATTTTCGACTGATCGTTCCTATGGCAGCAATATTATATAGTGTTCCGATTTTAACCAAGTTTAGTCAGGATGTATGGTACCATCCCACATGCATATTGTTTTAGTTTGGCTGAGATATCTCAAGCAACAAAAAAGTTTTTCATACTAAAGCTTGATTTGCGACTGATCTTTCCTATGGCAGCTATATGATATAGTAGCCCGATTTTAACCAAGTTTGGTCAGAATATATGGGACCACCTTATATGCATATTCTATTAGTTTGATTGAGATATCTTGAACAACAAAAAAGTTTTTCATACTAAAACTTGATTTTGGACTGATCGTTCCTATGGCAGCTATATGATATAGTGGTCCGATCGAAATTTTAAAACAAACTTAATCTGCGCCCGCTATCTAGGAACCTACATTCCAAGTTTCAAGTCTCTAGCTCTTATAGTCTCCGAGATCCTTTGACTCAAACAGACGGACAGACAGACGGACATGGCTCAATCGACTCGGCTATTGATACTGATCGGAGATGCTTCCTTCTGCCTGTTACATGCATTGACAAAACCATTATATCCTTTTTGACCATTTTCAATGGGTACGGGTATAAAAAAGGAAAAATATTTATATAAAATCAAAATCAAAAGTTAGATGCTTAAAATTTTGCATCAATTTTACTTAGGCTAAAGTAGAATTTATATTTTTTTTTGTTTTTTAATTGGACATTGGATTCACCCCCCCCCCCCCCTTTCTCACCGACAAAGTGAAAAATTATACATTTTTTTTTATAAATTTTAATAAGAACCAAAATATTTCATTTTTTTCATGTGTGCTACTTAGATTAAAGTAGAATATACAATTTCTTTTGTTTTTCAATTTGATCGTGTCTTCACCATCTTACTCCGAGAAAAATCCGATTTTTTTTAACTTAAACTTAACAGAACAGGAACACATTTGTTAGTATTTAGCTAAAAATACACATGAACAACACATTGGACAATTGCACAATAAAACACAAATTTTTAAAATCTATACTAATACCGCCTTTTAAATACCTTTATCAAGTTTATCCATATTTACGCTTTTTTATATTGCTTACATAACAAACACAATTCGCTCTGAAAGTTGCAAATATTTTTCCCGTACTTTTTCAGTTTACATGGCAACTCTCAATCAGCTGACTTTGAGCGCGCTTAAAATATTAAGGGTAGTCCCGAAAAATCTAAAATAATGGTTTTTGTTTGGTTTGCAGTTTTTATTTTTGGAAAATAAAAACAAATTTTTAGATTCTGAAAAAAAAAAATTTGAATTAATGCCAAAATATCGGACTTTTTACCATAGTGCAGTGGTCGGATTTTGATGTACGAGGTGTCATTCGACGCGTATTTTTGCTGCAATTTACACCATTTACACCTGCTCCCATTTACACCTGCTTATCTCACGAATCAGGTGAGGTTTCAATAGTCTTCGTATGCACTTTTGTTGTTTAGAGCTATACCTTTCGATCAGTTTATAGCTTGACCTGATCGGACAGTCATAGCAAATCTACCATTCTTCCTGTGTATATTACTAGTCGCCTTTCGTATGTATAATTTTAAAGCGCCCGTCACACGAGGCGCCACTTTTTAACCGACGGTGAGTTCTGCCATTCAGAGTATTCACATCGGTGCTCAGACCAAAATCCCATCGGTTTTTTGTTCTTAGGGAAGCTCCATGCACACTTTATTTTTTCCGAAAAGCACCAAAAAATAACCAAAAAATGCAATGTGAACGTATGGATGTTAATGGTACGGTTTGACCGACGGCAAAAAACCGATGGAATAGGACGTGTTCTATTTTCATCGGTGAGCGTCGGTTATAAAATTTCGCATGTTCACACGACACCGACAGCTTTTTAACAAAAAGTATCGGTTAAAAAGCGGTCGTCTGACGGACGCTTAAGTAACAGATTCAGATTTCTGTGTTCAGTCCAAGTCTGAAAGCTCATGTCATTTAACCGTCGGACAAAATTTCAAATCTGATTTCTTCTAATTCTACTAAAAATTTCTGTGTCATATAAAGTTGCCTAAGTAAACCGATAGGTTTTCCCAGTTGCTCTTACAATATGATCACTTTTATTAATAACTATACTAAGATTATCTGCTTTTTTAACATAGAATATAGGAGTATCTTCTATACTTAGTCTTGGCAGAAGTTCTGTACAAATAGATCTTTTATAAATAACAATACATTTACACTTAGACGGATTTAGCGTCACTGTTACATAAATTAACACACTCTAATACTTTATTACGAGGACAACTTACATACAATTGGACATCATCGGCAGACAAATGAACAGTGGAATACGATAGCACAGGGGAGGTCATTAACATATAACGAAAAGCGGACCAAGGACTGATCCTTGAAGTACTCCACGGCTCAAAGATCTTTCATTATTATAAAAGACAGCATGACTTTTGCCACTTAAATATGAAAAAATTAGCATAATGGCGTTATTTGAGAATTTTAAAAACTTATTTAGTTTGGTGCATAGATCTTCGTGGTTTACCGTGTCAAAAGCTTTACTAAAATCTAAAAGCGTCAAGAAAGTCGCTTTCGTCAACTTCTCTCCGAATATCTTCAGTAATTTTTAGTATTGCTGTCGTACAACTTCTCTTGTCCCGAAAACCGTACTGCTCATGGATTCACAAAGAGTTTGTGGTAAGATTTTCTTAATCTGTACGGCCATCAAGTGCTCAAACATCATTGATAAGACTTATTATTGGCTTTAGCCAAGGAAATAATATTTGCTAATATATAGATAATTTGATTTAATTGCACAAATTTCTCAAAGTTCATTCAATTTTGCTTGCTGGATATTGCACTATTAAATTTTAAAGAGTAATGGGTACACTTTGCATCATTAATTATTTGATTTACATTGTTTCTCAGTACCTTACATTGCCGATAATAATCAGGTGTTCGGTATCTTTTCCATTTCTTATATTCTGAGTCTCGTTGTAAAATTTTGTTTGCAATATTTTGGTTAAACCAAGGCTTATGATTTTATTTAATTATTCTGCGTTTTAAAAGAACGAAGTCAGTATACAATTTATTTCTATTTTAGCAAAAATGATTTAGTTGGGCATTAATATCAGAAAACGAGTATATAGGAGTCAAGTCACACAGATCGATTTCATTGTATAGAATTACAACGTCAATTTTTTAAAGTCTCTGTTGGAAAAGGATATATCGTCATAAATTGGATTAAAGTCATATTTTAGGAAAATAAAGTCATGGTTTGAGAAGACTGGTACAGAAATCTGGTCATAAAGCACAATCTTATTTGAGTCACTATCAAAATCAAGCAACGTGCTTGTCGTACTTGTGAAGTGAGTAGGCTCAGAGCTAGAGTTGACTAAATTAAGACCAAGCGACAGCATTTCCCCGCATAAGTGCCGCTCTGCGAGCATGTTGCTATTAAGATTGCCAATAATTATAACGTCCGAACATGTAATTGATAAATGTAGTCAATAATGTCTGAGAAGTAAACTGTACGATTTGGTCGATATATGCACTCTAACAACATGCACGCCATGCTTCTCCTACCCGTTATCTGTAGAAACCACTCCCGGCAGCTTTTTTACTGATAACTTTGGTCGTCAATTTTTTGTTAGTATATATTGCTACCCCTCCCGCATGGCTTTCATGATCTGACCTATACAAATTATATCCATCACATAAAAACAAAGAAATCACTAAGTTGAGGAACGAACCAAGTTTTAGACATCATTTGTATAGGACACCCTATATACTTTATTTTCAAGTGCATATAACTCAAGAACGGAATGATCATATAACGGTATTTTTGCACTTTTTCTTTGTGCAACTATATGTCTCTCTCAGCAACAAAATGAAAGTTCTGGGAAAAATCCGTTATATTTTTTTCTTGCATTATGTTGGAATGCCCATTTAATTGATATTCGCATGTGCTCACGCTTTTTTGTGATTTTCGACGATTACCTTTAAAATAAAATTAAAATGGGCGGAGGAAAACTGAGGGGGAAAATGGAAAAATGAAGGCATACAAAGACTCTGGCCTATTAATTGCACAAATAGCAAAAAAAAAATCAACAGGAGCCGTCAAGTCATATTGTGATTTTTAAGTAATGAGTCTGAATATGGAAAGAATATGAAAGGCCGCATGCACAGTGTGCTCACCGATTCGGAAGACGCCTCATATTAAGAAAAGCGTCAAATTCTCACGACTCTGTGGCAAAAATTTGTGAAAAATGTGATGTTGACGCTAGGCTATCCATTGTCCATCGCTTTATTTTGAAGGCTAAACACTTAAAAATTTTGAATATAAAGAGAAAGCCTTAACCCGGCAAAAACAGCGCAACGCCTCAATGTGGCCTCGCGAGCATGTGGTCTGGACCTCGACGTAACCGACCATCGTCTTCTCAGACAAAAAAAAATTTTAATATAGAAGGCCCTGATGGTTATAGTTACTATTTCCATGATCTCCGCAAGGTACCTCAACATTTGGTGCGTTTGCATAGCAAAACTGGAGGTGGTATGGTGTGGGGGGCCATTTCCTATTATGGCACCTGCAAACTAAAATTTATGTCATCAACGATGAATGCGTTGTGTTAAAACGAAGAGTAAAAGAGGCGTATCCATATTTTTACAACCTTTATGGACCTATACCATGGATAATGCGCCGATACATGCAGCTCGGGTTGTAAAATCTTATATACAAAGCCAAAATGTGGACCTTTTAACTGTCCGCCCTACTCACCCGATTCAAATATAATCGAAAATGTTTGGGGATGGCTGAGACGTCAGATATATGGCTCAGGAAAGCAATATTTGAGTTTATCCGAACTCATCAAAGCGATCGAATTAGATTGGGACTAAATTTCATTAAATTACTTGGACAGTTTGTATCAATCCCTTCAAAACCGGATGACTTAAGTTTTGGAACGGCAAGTAGCTCGACGCATTATTAAAAACCATTTTTTATTTTTTAAATTAAACCTGTTACCCTATATTTCAGTTATATTTATGTTAAAAAGAATCTGAGATCTCTAAAATGTTTTTTTTTGTTTAAGTGTCCTATTATATGTTAGCACCGCAATTTGAAGGATTTTGCTTACGATTTTTTTGTTATTAACTAATGGTGTATCATGAAGAATTCCATTTGGTTAAGGCAATGTAATTAAATGATATTTAATTTAAAAAAATGAAGTCTCTAGCATCAATGGTTTGCAGCAGTGAGCGATAGAAAACACTCTTAGGAGATGTCCTATTCAAGTGAAGAGGAGTGTACACATAACATCTATATTTGAATTTACAAACAAATGCCTGAACTCAATTTTGCCTGCAAGACTTTGTGCATTTAGGTGATTTATTAAGCCCATTTCTTTGTTTTACAAGAACCATAATAAGAGCGTTACTATTCGCGGTGGTTGACCTTCTGTTGTCAAAATAATTGAATTGTATTAGTATCACGCGCTGCCTAAGAGAGACAAGTACATTAATATATCTTATTATAAGAGAGTAATTAAGAGACAGTAATAAATACTTATAGCTATTAAAGCCTACACGAGATAAGGAGCAATCAAACATAACAACTTATTTTTATCTATTCTAGAGTAATGGACATCTTCGAGTTGAAATCACATTGCATTTTAATTACGCTATTGCTATTTGCTGTTTTCGTTGAAGCAAATCATGTAAGTAATACTAGTTTTAAGTCTTCACGTGCTTTTCAATCTTCATCTAAAATTTTATTGTTACACAATATACCTTGCTTTTTGTCGACATCATTTATTTTGGTTTCTTTTATATTATACCAAACTAGGGGACTTCGCCCCTACTCAGAATAGAAGTGCAAAGTGGACGAACACTTCTTATATTTTTCTTGAATAAACAATTTTAATTATTTATATGTTTATATTTATATGTTATATAAAATATTCTGTAATCCGGACACCAGGCAATTTGATACTGTGGTTGATATTGCTTGGAAATCAAAAATCGAAAACGGGCATAATATCGTGCGGGTCCGGGCCCGGGCCTAAGCCAAAAGCCCGGAGGCCCAGTAGGCCTGAAAAGTCACGATTTAAAAAATATTTTAATATCGATTGGTAAAAATATTTCTATAATTCACTGCTATATTATTTACACATCTCTTTTGTCGATATGACACTTATCGATAAGTTTGTCAAACTTAATTTCACGTGTGTTTATAAGAAGAAGAAGGCGACAAAGGGGCAAAATGAATAAGGAAAAAATTAAATTTTTTTTCCTAAAGTAATATCGGGCCAGGGTTCTTGAAAATTTGACCGGGCCGGGCCGAGCCTTCAAAGGGAGTCCCGTGCCCATCTCTAGTTCCTAACAATCAATATGACGCAAAAAAAAAGTCGAGCACACTCGACTGTAGCCGGTGCCCACTTGTTTTTAGAGATAAGTCAACCAAACTAACAGATTCAGAATTTGCAATTTGGTTGCCCTGGCTCTCCGTCCTGTGAGTTTGGTTGACTTATCTCTAAAAACAACAATAATTTTCGTACTATATCTTAAAATTCGCTCCTATGGCAGCTATTTGATATCCGATTTCAACCAAACTTGGTCAGGATGTAGAATACCATCCCAAGTGCGTATTTTGTTAGTTTGGTTGAGATACCTTAAGCAACAAAACAGTTTTTCATACCAAAACTTGATTTTCGACTGATCGTTCCTATGGCAGCTATATGATATAGTAGACTGATTTTAGCCAAGTTTGGTCAGAATGTATGGGACCATCCCACATGCATATTGTCTCAGTTTGGCTAAGATATCTCAAGCAACAAAAAAGTTTTTCATACCAAAACTTGATTTTCGACTGATCGTTCCTATGGCAGCTATATTATATAGTGTTTCGATTTCCACCAGATTTGATCAGGATGTATAGGACCATTCCACATGAATATCCTGTCAGCTTGGTCAAATTATTTCAAACAACAAAAATGCTTTTCATACTCAAACTTGATTTTGTACTGATTGTTCCAATGGCAGCTATATGATATAGTGGTCCGATTTCAACCAAATTTGTTTAGGATGTATAGAACCTTCCTAAATGCATATCCTGTCAGTTTGGTCAAGATATTTTAAACAACAAAAGAGATTTTCATACTAAAGCTTGATTTTGAACTGATCGTTCCTATGGCAGCTATATGATATAGTGGTCCGATTTCAACCAAATTTGATCAGGATGTATAGGACCAAACCAAATGCATATCCTGCTAGTTTGTTCGTGATATTTCTGACAACAAAAAAGTTTTTCATACTAAATCTTGATTTTGTACTGATCGTTCCTATGGCAGCTATATGATATAGTGGTCCGATCCAAATTTTAAAACAAACTTGATCTGCGCCCGCTATCCAGGGACCTACATACCAAGTTTGAAGTCTCTAGCTTTTATAGTTTCTGAGATCCTTTGACTCAAACAGACGGACGGACAGACGGACAGACAGACGGACATGGCTCAATCGACTCGGCTATTGATACTGATCAAGAATAAATATACTTTATAGGGTCGGAGATGCTTCCTTCTGCCTGTTACATACATTGCACAAAACCATTATACCCTTTTTGACCATTTTCAATGGGCACAGGGTATAACAACAATAATTTTCGTACTATATCTTAAAATTCGCTCCTATGGCAGCTATTTGATATCCGATTTCAACCAAACTTGGTCAGGATGTAGAATACCATCCCAAGTGCGTATTTTGTTAGTTTGGTTGAGATAGCTTAAGCAACAAAAAAGTTTTTCATACCAAAACTTGATTTTCGACTGATTGTTCCTATGGCAGCTATATGATATAGTAGACTGATTTTAGCCAAGTTTGGTCAGAATGTATGGGACCATCCCACATGCATATTGTCTCAGTTTGGCTAAGATATCTCAAGCAACAAAAAAGTTTTTCATACCAAAACTTGATTTTCGACTGATCGTTCCTCTGGCAGCTATATTATATAGTGTTTCGATTTCCACCAGATTTGATCAGGATGTATAGGACCATTCCACAGGCATATCCTGTCAGTTTGGTCAAATTATTTCAAACAACAAAAAAGCTTTTCATACTCAAACTTGATTTTGTACTGATTGTTCCAATGGCAGCTATATGATATAGTGGTCCGATTTCAACCGAATTTGATCAAAATGTATAGGACCATCCGAAATGTAAATCCTGTCAGTTTCGTTGGGATATTTCAAACAACAAAATAGTTTTTCATACTAAATCTTGATTTTGGGCTGATCGTTCCTATGACAGCTATATGATATAGTGGTCCGATTTCAACCAAATTTGATCAGGATGTATAGAACTTTCCTAAATGCATATCCTGGCAGTTTGGTCAAGATATTTTAAACAACAAAAGAGATTTTCATACTAAAACTTGATTTTGAACTGATCGTTCCAATGGCAGCTATATGATATAGTGGTCCGATTTCAAGCAAATTTGTTCAAAATGTAAAGGACCATCCGAAATGTAAATCCTGTCAGATTGGCTAAGATATCTCAAGCAACAAAAAAGTTTTTCATACCAAAACTTGATTTTCGACTGATCGTTCCTATGGCAGCTATATTATATAGTGTTTCGATTTCCACCAGATTTGATCAGGATGTATAGGACCATTCCACATGCATATCCTGTCAGTTTGGTCAAATTATTTCAAACAACAAAAAAGCTTTTCATACTCAAACTTGATTTTGTACTGATTGTTCCAATGGCAGCTATATGATATAGTGGTCCGATTTCAACCAAATTTGTTTAGGATGTATAGAACCTTCCTAAATGCATATCCTGTCAGTTTGGTCAAGATATTTTAAACAACAAAAGAGATTTTCATACTAAAACTTGATTTTGAACTGATCGTTCCTATGGCAGCTATATGATATAGTGGTCCGATTTCAACCGAATTTGATCAAAATGTATAGGACCATCCGAAATGTAAATCCTGTCAGTTTCGTTGGGATATTTAAACAACAAAAAAGTTTTTCATACTAAATCTTGATTTTGGGCTGATCGTTCCTATGAAGCTATATGATATAGTGGTCCGATTTCAAAATTTGATCAGATGTATAGAACTTTCCTAAATGCATATCCTGGCAGTTTGGTCGAGATATTTTCAACAACAAAAGAGATTTTCATACTAAAACTTGATTTTGAACTGATCGTTCCAATGGCAGCTATATGATATAGTGGTCCGATTTCAAGCAAATTTGTTCAAAATGTAAAGGACCATCCTAAATGTAAATCCTGTCAGATTCGTTGGGATATTTCAAACAACAAACAAGTTTTTCATACTAAATCTTGATTTTGGGCTGATCGTTCCTATGACAGCTATATGATATAGTGGTCCGATTTCAACCAAATTTGATCAGGATGTATAGGACCATCCAAATGCATATCCTGCAGTTTGGTCGTGATATTTCAGACAACAAAAAAGTTTTTCATACTAAAACTTGATTTTGTACTGATCGTTCCTATGGCAGCTATATGATATAGTGGTCCGATCCAAATTTTAAAACAAACTTGATCTGCGCCCGCTATCCAGGAACCTACATACCAAGTTTGAAGTCTCTAGCTTTTATAGTTTCTGAGATCCTTTGACTCAAACAGACGGACGGACAGACGGACAGACAGACGGACATGGCTCAATCGACTCGGCTATTGATACTGATCAAGAATAAATATACTTTATAGGGTCGGAGATGCTTCCTTCTGCCTGTTACATACATTGCACAAAACCATTATACCCTTTTTGACCATTTTCAATGGGCACAGGGTATAAAAAGCATTGCAAGAGCTTACTAAATTTAAATCTTTACAGTTTTAAATAATAAAACATTCGGTTTTTGGTAATTATTGTTCCGTCATCAGTGGATTTCTTACATTTTTAACATGGAATACTGATTTGGATAAAAAGATTAGAACATAACCATTGGGAAATGTTGTAAGTAAAAGTTCAAGGAGGAGAAGTATGCGATGACACGCCAGCCTGTGCGTTTTGAGTGAGCGCATTTTTGCATGAACGTTTCTCTATTTATATTAAATAAAAAAAAATTAATTTTTAGAAATTTTGGGGCATGGAAATGTTTTCGTCTCTAGAAATTTACCTCGTAGAGAGGTTTTTTTTTAGAAGATATCAGACATCTTTGAAATATCCTATACCATGCCATATTTTTTCATTCTTTTAAGACTATTATTCCTTGTGATAAAAGTCTTTTTGAAATATCTTTTCTAATTTTAAACATAACCATTTTCAACTTAAAACATCTGAAAACCGTGCTTTCAGCGGAGCTTTGCACTTCGTTTAGTGCGTCTGTTCCTTGCCTATTTACTTTTTTTGTTCGCTGCGAAAGACCAGGATTTGTTTATTGAATATATAAACTTGTAAATTTCAAGTTGTAATCATAAACAGCATAAACATCTGCAAATAAAGATTTGATCAACGGAAAAAAATAATTTGATCTGTTTCTAAATTGTTGCGGGTGCGTTGCTAAATAACTAGTCGAACAGGCAACACCCACTTACTCACTAAATATATTTACACTTGGGGACATACAAATTATTTTAAGATTATACATAGAAGCAGTTCTCAATATTCTAGCTACAAAAGTCAATTTATAGGTTATTGGACTAACTAGAAAAACGCAATTTTTCAGTGGAGTTAAATTCATTTATTTTTTCTATCTTTACCGCGTCTTATGTCTGTCTTTAGGTAAAAATTAGACGTAGCACGGAAAATACACGCTCGATGCTAACAATGCAAAGCGGCTTGGGATCATAACACGCAGTTTCTGTAAATGCCACATGCAAATCGTCTTCGTCAGCGGTATTCACATCGTCAACTTCAATTGCATTTAAAACTAGGGGCTCTGACTCAGATCGCTTCGCTCGCAGTGCTACAATCGAGCATACTCGACTGTCGGAGACCCCGTACTTACTATGGAAAAGCAACTCATGATTAAAAGAAAATAATATAAATCGCTTCATATATAAAATATTGTATCAGGATGTATAAGACAGAAGAAAGTTCCCAATCTGTGAGTCTGTGTGTGGTATCTCCAGAAACAACAAAAATTTTCATACGTAATATAAATTTTCGACCAATCGTTCCTATGGCAGCTATATGATATTGCGGACCGACTTTAAACAAAACTTGGTCAGAATGTATAAGATCACCCCAGATGCATATTCTGTTAGATTGGTTGGGGCTAATATTTTTTTCTCCAAATATATGTTTTCAAAGATTTTTATTTTAAAAATTCTTTAATAATACTTACAAAAAAATTAAAAATAAATTATTATTAAGACTGATTTATTTAAAATCAATTTTTTTATGTTGAAATTTTGATCAATAACAATTATTTTAAGACCCTGGTAATTTCATTATATCGCTACTTATTTCAATGCTAGTGAAATATCCATTTAATTAGCACTACTATTTTCAATACCCCTACCGGATACTACGCTTTAATTTAAATAACTTTTCTCGTATTATAACTAAATCTACTTCTATGCCTACCTTTAAGACTTTACTTATTTGCTAGTTTGTAGATCATTTATGTCTATTATAAGTATCTACATTTAGAACAATTTCTGTCTGCCTTTGTTTTGGGTTCTGTCTGCCTGATTGTATGTCGGCTTGTCTGAATGTTTCACTGACTCTGTGTGGTTCTGTATGTTTCTGTGTATGTCCACTGTAAATTTGTTATATTTTTAACAATCTGCGACTTCCGTTAACGCACACTTTCCCAGTGAAATTTGATGGCAACTGGTGAACAAAATATACACCCTATTCTGCAGGAAAAAATCATATAGTATCGGTCACATCCCCACAGCTACATATGCTACGCCTTCCACATGTGAAACGTTCACTGCTCATTTTCAAATATGTTTCGGAATACTCTATTTCCAGCTTTTTTTGGTCTGAATTTCCTTCCGCAAGGTGAGCTATGGTTTCAGCAGAACTCCTAAAGTTGTCGCTGCTTTATTCTACATATACTTTAGATTCAGAAATTAAATTTCCTTCAGAAGTCTCGAATCTGAATAACAGTCGAACTTCCATACCTCGAATGTCTATAACGAATTTTTTCTAGCTCGAACTTAATCGAGTGGCAATAACGTTAACTTTACTAAAAAACACAAATTCCATAAGCCGAAGTCTCAATAATACAAACTTTTTCTTTGGATAATGATGATAAGAGTTAAGTAAATTCGACCGTATATGTAGTGTAGAGTAAAATTAATATTAGCAGCATCATATCTGTGGCTCTTGGGTTTTTAGAATTTAAAATTTCGACCGCTAGTGGTTGGTACACCATCCAGATCTCCAGCTTCGAGAGATGCCATGACTTGGTTCATTTTGGATTTAGCCATGCGCACAGCAGTCCCATCGGGATAATTTCGCAAAGTAGCTGCAACAGATTTGCCCCACAGTTCGAATTCGTCTTCATTCTTTGTGTTGACCAAATAATCATATTTTTTTTTTATCGATGCGCAACGATGTACATTAGTTTCAGCAATTTTACTTCGATTCGGTTTTGGGTGAACCGTTGATGAATTTGACGACGGTGATCGGAATGGAGAAGGCGATGACAATGGGTCCGAATCATCATCATAACTTTGATCAAAATCGTCAACTTGAGGTGTTGTGGTAAACTGTGACAAGGTCGCTTCCGAGTCTTTGCTCATTATCTGTAAATAAAAAACATTTAGATACCTAATATTGCATTGCATTGGTTATTTGGATTGCAAGCACCAGCAAAAATTACAATATAAAGACGTTTGCGTTCACACATCAGGATATGAATCAAATTATTTCAATATTCTGATATGTGTTAGAAAAACTATATCCGGTCGTTAGCGAGAGCTGACGGAAGGAAACAGTCTTTGCAGTTATATTCAAACCAAATTAGTATTTTATTAAAAAAAAAGGATAAGGTGAGGTGAACTGGCATAGCACAGCATGAAATAATAACTCACAAGACTTATAGCTCGAGTGCCTGAGTCCAAACATAGAATAGGCTGTAGAAACAACAATTTGTTGTAGAAAGGATTTGGTGGCTTCCGAGCAACAGCAGCCTGACCATTTTTTGTTCTCTTAACTTTATTATATGCGTTCTATAATAAATAAATATTGAAATACAATTTTATTCAAATAAATATATATTTAAAAAGGAAAGATATTCACTCACACGAAATTGCTGGCGTAAAAGATTCCACTTATTGGAAACTTCATCCTTTGGAAGATTCATTTTTTTTGAAATTTCTTCCCAAGCAATCTCCCGGTTGTTACGGTTTTTGTAATCGTTGTGTGTGACGTCCCACAAATTTGGCTTTGATTCTACCAAAGCAATTAAACTATGGCATCTTTCAGCAGACCAATTCGTATCGACTTTTCTGGCGCGTCTTGTTTTCTTCTCTCCCGATCTATCTTTGTCGCTGTCAAAGTCAGAGAAAAACTCTTGACTTGACTTGTCCATTTTTATTGAAACAGGGAAAATACACTATCAAAACTATCCCACTAAATTTTAGTGTTGGGTTGCTCATAGAGCTGCGTCGACCACTCACATAGTATCGATATATCGAATTTTTTTTTTAGTTGTACACTATCGATGTTTCAACTTCGATAGTTTTTGGCGCAAGTGTTAAATAAATTGTTGTTGGCGGCTGGAAATTGTCAAATTATGGAGAAATTTTTATAATATTTGCTTAGTTTTCTATTTGTACTCTGACTTAGCAGATTTTTAATTTTTTTGATATTGTCTTGAAAGACTGAACTGTACTTCTTGAAATTAGTACTTCTGTTATTTGAATAAATAGATGTTGGTAAAAAACGATACTATAGATAATATCGAATTTTTGTATAGAAATCCCTCGGAAATATCGAATATCTCCACCATCGATAATTCTCTATTTCTTTATTGCTCACTTGCTCAGTTGATCTATTTTGCTTACTTTTGCCACTAAAGCATAGTACTGACAGTTAAAAATAGGCCTTGAAGAAACCTGAATGTGAAGAAGAACTTGACATTTAGCTAACTAGTAGATCCTGAGACTTGATGAAAACAGAGTTGTCAGATAAGCAACTGGCGTTGTCCAGCACTGTTTGACAGGCCTTGAAGAACATCGAAATGTTTAGAGTTTTGCTAGGTATATAGCAGATAAATGTCCGGCACACAAGTGAAAACGAACACGAATGCATGAATTTGGTCAATAACGACGACAATATTAGTTGCTTATAAGCAAGAACGTAATCTGAAATCGTTTTTGTGGAGATAAATTAAATAATTTAGTTTTTATGTCTTAATACAAATGGAGAATCTACATTAGAAGATGGGTGCACAAAAGTAACGCGCGTCGAAAAGCATACAGAATGAGGATATTCATCTCTCATCCTCTTTGCACATTAGTACCCTGATTTAGCCAGACAGAGACAGTAATAGTCGAGGGCCGACGCTGATGATTGAATGTGTGCATCTTACAATAAGTGGGCGTATATGTATGGGTTGCATGTGTCGAATTGAGAAAATTTTCAACATTACAAAATAATTTCGAGCCAGTTTGCAACCCTTGTTCTTATATGAAGTTGATACCTCCCAAAGCGGATTTTTATCTACTGGGTACTATGCTTAATTAAATATACATATATGTAAAAATTCAAAGAGTTGCACATTAGAACCAATAATACGTAAAGCTTAGTATCGAGACTAAAAAATATGCCTAGAAGAAGCCGCTGGCTTAAGCATAGTACTGACACTTAAAAAAAAGGCCTCGAAGAAACCTGAACTCCATATAAAAAATCGCTGGCGTAATGAGCGTCAAGAAGAAGAACTTGACATTTATCTCCGCTTCGAACTGTTTAGAGTTTTTCTAGGTATATAGCAGAGAAATGTCCGGCACACAAGTGAGAACGAAGACGAATGCTTGAATTCGGTCAATAACGACGACAATATTGGTAGATTATAAGCGAGAACGAAAACTAAGATCGTTTTTGTGGACACAAATTAAATTATTTTGTTTTCTTGTAGTAATACAAATGGAAAATCTACATAAGATGTTCCAAAGAGATGGGTGCACTCAATACGAGCTGTGCTTGCGTGCCATAGAATATTACTCCTATATTAACATTAATTTACATTTTCCGTTGCATTTTCTCTCCTCTTTTTACCTAAATCAGTTCTGCATGTTCAAATTTAAAACAAACCACAGTTGACGCATAGTGTCACAACTCAACTTTTTAATATTTTTTCGTGTTGTGGTGAGAACGAAGAAGAGTATTTTAATTTGGGCAATAGCTACGCCAATATTGGTAGATTTTAAGCAAGAACGAAAACTGAAAATAGTTTTGGAGAATACACATTGAGCACCTTATGTCGGCGTTAACTTTTTTTAGTCTCCATTCTAAGCTATAATTAAAATGTGTGTAAATCGTACATTAATCTTTTTCTCTATTCTATTTTGAAAAGTGTTCATTATAACTGAGTACAGTTTTATTTCATTATAATCTATTGCTTTTTAATATAATAATGAAGGCATTCAGCACGTAACTTTGATCACCAATCATGGTATCCGATTACTATATTTTACATTCAGCAAAAACAACAATTAATAACGATTGCATGGATCACTGGTAATTAGATTCTCAGCCGGTTTTGAAATGGCCTCCTCTAGCTGCGATGCACAGGTCTAAATGTGATTTAAAATTTTCTGCGATGGGTCGTAGGTCCTCGGCGACAATCGGTCCCACTTCAAGCGCAGCGATAGCTTCAGCGCCTCCAAACTTTTGTGAGGTTTAGTATAGGCCCTGGTCTCCATAATCGACCACTAGCTGTAGTCCATCGGGTTGACATCCGGCGAGTAGTGCGGCCATTCAGAAGACGAGGTGAAGTCCGAAAAATGGGATTTGCACCAGTCCTTCGTCATTTCCACCTTGTGGGCCGGTGCGGAGTCCTGTTGAAATGTCCAGTACGCATCGCCAAAGTGCTTTTGAGCCCACGGAATTACCACGGCGTTAAGAATGTCGCGGCGGCATTAATCCACGAAAGCCAGGGGTGTCTTGCCGCTGGCGAAAATGCCTCTCCCGACAACGACGGGCTTTTAATTTTGGCTATGTTCGACGATGGCCGACGTGCTTTTTGCAGCTTGTACGTCTTGAGTCCAAGTTGCTTTCGAATGATCTGACGATTGGCAGAAGTGTTGACGATGCTTTTTCTTCCTCGTCCCGGACGATCGCCTTCATGGCCAACCTCATTGAAGCGGCGGATGGCCTTGGGCACAGTCTGCCAAGGCAATACGAGCAAACGAACAATATCATATTGACGTTTTCCTTGACGAAACAGCTCTAAAATTACACCACGTTTACTTGACATTGTGAAATCACAGGAAAATTAAAGAGCAATGAATACCAAAAATGTTGGCACTAGTACTAAAATTTATGGAGAAAACGATAAAATAACATTTAATTAAATCCATACTTTTGTTTTAGGACAGGTTAATGTTTGTCTCCGTTTTTTCTGGTCACCCAGCATAATAAAAGGGCATTATGTCATTCGGCAGGTACTGATTACTGATCCATTCAAGGTAAACGAGCGATTACTGATTGATGCACCTTCTGAGCCTAACTTCACAGCAGATATGTCAACTGCCTTCATCACTGAGCACGGCAGTCTGCGCTTGTGACGAAAGCATCACGAAGGATGCGAAAGGCGACTAGCAATATATACAGGAAGAATGGAAAATTTGTTATGACTGTCCGATCAGGTTGAGTTATATATCAATCGAAAGGTATAGCTTCAACTAACAAAAGTGCATACTAAGACTATTGGAAACTCACCTGGTTCGTGAGATAAGCAGGTGTAAGTGGGAGGGACAAAATTAAGATGTTTGCAACGGGTTGGAGCCTTTTGGCTAATGTGTTGTATTATAATTATTTTTATCAAAAATACGCGTCGAATGACACCTCGATCATCAAAAAATTTTAGTTGCCTTCCCAAAATGAGATGAAAAGTCAGTCCTCTTTTTTTTTGTTTCAAAGTGTAGATAGCTTAAATATGTGAATGTGGATCTATTCCCTATCAAAAGACTAGTAACTTTTGCTCTACGACTTTTTCGAAAAATCGCTAGCTTAGCGGGAAATCGCTGAACCCCGCTAAAATGGAAGCCTTTACTGTATCCAAACGATAGAAGCTTAAGCTTTCAGTTTATTTCTAACATGTATGTAAAAGACTACAGGTGAAATGAGGTGTCTTATCCCAAATGTTGCCGATTTTAGAAAAAACGCCGCTAACGATTTTTTTAATTTTCAACATGTTGTAGTATGTAAAATTTCGCCGTATTTGGTATATGACACATAACTTTATGCCAGCGGGCTTGGAAGATACTACCTTTTAACTGAATATATAAGTTTTACTTAGAATTGATAGACGACAGCTGCAACAAAGTGTCGTAGCAGTCAGAGATCGAGACTATGTAGCTAATAACTAGTGTTGCCACAAAGTTTGTTTTTACTTTGTGGCAATGAAAAGATTTAAATTCTTACCATATTCCTTAAAGTGATGTTGATTTAAATTTTGATTGGTTTTTAAAAGTTGGGGTATGCATATTGATTACCTTCTAACTATGTTACATTTGCCAGAAGCGTTTGCAATTTTGTTGCTTTACAGAAATAACCAGTGCTGCTGGGAAGTTAGTTTTCATGCGGGATTTAATATATTCAAATGAGTTAAACTTTTAGGCTCTTCCTGAAGCGCATTTCGATATAATGTGTTTTTATTCTCTTTATTATTTTATTTGTTTATTCTCTTTATCAGTTTGGGAATGGGATCATACAGGCGGACAGGGCTAAATTGTTTCTCTGTTGAATCTAGGCCCAAAAAAAAAAGATTCGGACTGCTTGTCACAATTATGTCTTATATATTTGTGAACGATTTTGACGTCGTCATTACGTCTATTTTTTACAAAAAAGGTGGCAGCTCTGGTTAAAATTGATTAAAAATCGGTTAAAAATTGAGCACTGTATGCAGAAATGGCCAAGAGGACTTCTTAAGCCATTAAGCGTATGGAGCTCCGGTCATATTAAAATAATGCAATACTATTCAATAAAATTAATTTATATTCTTTATTCCTTTTTATTCAATATAGCACATCCCCTAAGCAGATCGTATTGCTTTAGCGGCACTTCCTTGGTCAGACCATATTACATCAAATTCGGGTTGGTTCATTTGCGGTCCCAGCTGAATGTCCCAGGTGCCCTCAAAAGTGATATTTGTTTTCTATACTAAAAAATTATGTTGAATGCAACAGATCCATCCTTAAGTGCGACTTCAGCACGACATAGGAAATATTAGTCACGCCCTTCTCTGTGACGTTCCTATAAAAAGTTTGGTCATGCTACCTTCTTGACCACACATTTATTTTTTCTAGCATGCATACGGAGTCCGTATTACGGACCTACCCGTCTCCTTTAAAGTATAATTTAAAACATTTGCCAGAAACTTAAAAGCGACGCATGCTGCAAATCCCCATTAACCCTCTAAGCCTAACTTTGAAAATAATGAAGAAACAGAAGTCAAATAATTTTGTTCTAAGCTGAGCTCGGGCCTCTGAATTAAAAAATTAACTCGAAAAAATAATTACATCTCGTTAAGAGTCGGTCAACTTCGACCGATTTACTAGAATTCACTTCCCTGGTAAATGAGGCTTTCCTCAATAAAATGCAAACGGATGTCATATACACGGACTTCAGTAAAGCATTTGACTCTGTAAATCATAAGCTTATTTTCTTAAAGCTTGACCGAATTGGTTTCACCCCTTCATTCCTGTTATAGATCTCTTCCTACCTCTCTGATAGGACCCAAAGAGTACTACTCAGATCAGCCACCTCAAAATCTGTCCAGGTCACATCTGGTGTTCCACAAGGTAGTTACCTAGGGCCCTTATTTTTTAATCTCTTTATTAATGATCTTCCTTGCGCGTTATCACACTGTCGCATACTTATGTATGCAGATGATGTGAAACTAATGTTATCATATAAGGAGCCTGGACACCATAAGCTTTTACAAAAATTTTTAAACTCAATGCATAGTTGGTGCATTGCTAATCACTTGAACTTACATTTTTCTAAATGCCTGTTTATGACTTTTAACAGGGTAACTCCTTACTTAGGAACATATTCGATCGATAAAGTTAATTTGCAACGCATATCGACTGTCGAAGATCTTGGTGTCCTCTTTGATAATAAATTAGGTTTCACCCTTTATATCTCTTCTATTGTTAATAAGGCAAAGGGCACTTTTGCATTTATAAAGCGTTGGTCTAACGAATTTACTGACCCGTATGTCACAAAACTATTATACACTTCCTTAGTTCGACCTATTCTTGAATATTGCTCTTGTGTTTGGAATCCTCAGCACAAAATATATCAAGATCAAATTGAGTTTATTCAGAAGCGATTTCTTCTTTTTGCACTTCGGGATTTTGCATGGAATCCAAATCTCCGTTTGCCACCTTATTCAAGCAGACTTCTGCTTCTCAATCTTCCGTCCCTTGCTCACCGTAGAACAGTTCTTGGAGTTATCTTTCTCCATAAGTTAATTAATGGCGATATTACTTCTGGGATCAATGATCTTCCGTGAGTTTGTATTACAACCTAAATATTTTCTATTGATTTTATTGGGTTTTTCTGGGTTTTCCCCAATCCTTGCAACATATGTTTGATCAATTATAATCTCTTGCTTACCCCAGACTTAAATTTAAATTTAAATTTATTTAATTTAACTTCTTTTTTATTTAATTTTATTTTATTACTTATTAATTTTAATCTTAGTTTAATTTGCCTACATAAATTTAATTCTACTGACTGCTTTTAGTCATGCTAATAAATAAATAAATAAATGTCTATATGCACAAGGCTCTGTTTACTAGTAAGGTGCCAAAATGAAAAAAGTGTCTAAAGGCTCTTTTGGGGCTATCAGTGCAAGAAAGTCGATTGAAAATATGGTTACATTTTAGATTTGTTATTTATCTTTTATTGTGTAGCTCCAACCCAACAGATTTTGTTGGGTGTGCAGCATAAGTGCGGATTGAAATTCACCCTTCCGAGATTTTTCGCGTAAAAAAAACGTACAAAACACATGTATGAGTCAAAATAAAAGTACCGTTTACAGCTCCCGAGTGATTTTAAACTTTTGCAAATGATAAGCTGTGTTTATAAGCAACAGTTAAAAAATAGTTTCATGTTAATAACCAGGGTTAATTCAAGCATGCAACCAATTTGTCGTCGCACAGAAGACGGATCCATTTTATATATTTTTACAAAAATTTTTTTCGTAAATTTATAAAAGTTGTTGCAATGAGAACTTTGACGATTTTACGTGAAAATTAGGGTTTTTATCGGCCTACTTTTAGTGTGAACGAAATGCGCCGAAAGCTACCGGTCTCGGTGTAAATAGGCTATTAGGCCGCTTTTTCTGAATTTTAAAAACCAACCATCGGTAATCTAGATAGCAATCAATATCAAAAAATGTGAGACTGAAATCATTTAAATCCATCCACGTGAGTTCTAGTCGGCAGCTCTGTTCTGCTCAACAAAGAAAGTCGCATATACCATCTGATTAAAATTAACCCATACTGGATAATAAATACATTATTTGTATTCATTTTAATAAAAATATTTATTATTGACTTCAAATTAGGCTTCTTTTGAGTCAACACAAGCATGCCAACGGTTAATCCAATAGAGTAGAGTCTTCAAAACACTTTTGTAAGATTTTGTTTACTTTTTTTTTCAATGATAAAAATCGCCACACAAATTTTTTGCGTCGTAAACAAACAGCTGTCAAACGAAGACTAATTATCGTATCCCGCTCAAATTTGGAATGGATGTCAAAGACAGACACAGCCAACTTACGAAAGTAAAAAATTACCAATTCGGCTTACTCGTGCAGTTTAAATCCAACAGTCCGGGTCAATCCAACAGTCGGTTTATTTTACTTATTTACAAATAAACTGTTATAATCGACTTCACGGAAAATTATTCAAAGATGGTTTTGGGAAACTAGAATCTCTTAGTTTATCCCTTATCAGTATGACTGCTGTAGTCAGTGTTAATTTTTGTATTTTTAGGGGACAGTAAAACGGAGCATAGATATGTCAGCTTCATATGCACTTAGTACAGATGATCGGTTGACAAGGGATGTAATTCCACGTAGTTATGAACTTCAGCTGGAACCTAACTATGAGGAGTGTACATTCAGCGGACTAATCAAGATGAACTTGATCTGGAAAAAAGATTCAAAAAAGATTTCGTTTCATGCTCATTTTGATTTGAATATTAACGACAGAAAAATTAAGCTAAAAAAAGATGACCGGAATTTCAGGTAATTTTTTGTAATATCTAATGATGTTATATTGTCGTAATGTTAATATCTTTTTCAGTGATATCAACTCAACGTACGTGACAATTTTGCGTGGCAGTCGAATTCCAAAGAAATCAATTTATGTAGTGTATTTGAAAGAAACAATATTGCAAGGTACTCAATGTGTGTTAGAGATACCTTTTGAAGGAAACATTTGGAACAGTGCGGAGGGACTTTTCACAGGATCTGTTGCAAATGTAACTTATTTTGCCACTAACTTGGGATTAAATAATGCTCGTCGGTTATTTCCCTGCTTTGATGAACCCGAATTCAAGGTGTGAAATGAGCATACCAAAACGAAAGACTACTGAACATATTGTGATACAGTTCCAAAACATTCTAATTTTATTTTTGAACAGGTTCCATTTACGGTGTCCATAACAAGACATAAGGACTTTGTAACGATATTCAATACACCACTAAATCAAACCTATGAACAGTAAGTTGTTGAATAAGTCGTAATTATGTAAGCAAAATTCAAGATCTTTAAATAACGTTTTTTGCAGTTTTTACCGCAAACTTGTTGTTATATCATCTCGGTATTTAGCTTTATTTTCCCATCTTCATATAAGGGTAATAATTTACAGCCCTGCAATGTCAATACCATTTAGATTGAATGTTAAAGTTAGACTCAGTCGAGATTATAAAAGTATTACACATTAATTGAATACTTACATATTAAACATACTTTTCTTTACTATATTCCCTTTCAGTCCAACTTTAAAAGACCATGTAATAGATAATTTTGAAAAAACACCTCCTATGTCCTCGTTTACATTTGGCTTTGTGATATCAAAACTTAAAAATTTAAATTTTGATGGTACTAAAATTCAACGGACCACGAACTTAACAGTGCTGTCACAGCCTGACATTGAGATTTGGTCTTTGGCAGATCGTCAAAATCAATTTAAGGTAAGGAATTATTGAATGCGCTATTGGTTGAGATCCCTCTGCATCAGCTCGGTAAGGTTGCTACTAATTATTCTAGTTTCTGGTCCATGAAGGTGCCTTGCTCAACGACTGTTTCCAAGAGTTCACCTATCACCATGAAATACAGAAAGATTAAGAGAGTACTAACAGAGCGAGTCAGCTATCGACGATACTAAATCTCTGATTGATCATGTTCTTCATTCGAGGAGAAATTAGTGAAAGTGATGCCGCATATTTCTTTAATATTTATAGTTTATATTTCTTTTTTTAGGAAACGTATGAAAAAATATTAACTATTTTTAAAAGAATTCAAGATTACTTTGGAGTAACTATTCCCCTATCAAAAGTTGACGTGATTGTCATACCAGATCTTTTAACAGTACGCCCCGTAAATAACTGGGGTCTATTACTTTTAAAGTAAGTTAAATTTCCAGAAACAATAACATTACCTTTTTTCAATACCAATTAAAACTAGGGAGAGAGATCTGATGAATAAAGGATATTATGACCTAACTCAAGAATTTATTTACCAATGGGTTGGTTCGTGGGTGACTCCTGAGTGGTGGAGTGATGCACATCTCAACAAAGCACTGGCGAGTTTCTTGGCATCGGAAATTGTAATACAGGTAAGTGTTTTAGGTCCATTAAAACGTTTATATATATAATCCAATCTATAGATAGATGGAGGCGTTGAGTTTAACGGAAAATATCCAATGACAACGCTTTATTCATTGTACTATGAATTCAGTAAGCGATACCCACATTCACGCATTACTGGAATGAAACAAGAGACAATTTCTCATAAGACAGAACTAATTTTACGGATGCTGAATTTTACTTTGACCAAAGAAACGTTTAAATTTGGAATAAGAAATTTTATTTCGGATCATCACTATAAAACATTTGTTGGAGATGATCTGTGGGAATCGTTAACTTCCCAAGCACTAAAAGATGGAACACTTAAAAGTCCCTACAAAGTGTCGCTTATCGTCAATACATGGTTTGCACATCATCGCATTCCAGTCGTGAAAGTCCGCAGAGATTATGAAGAAAACACTGCGATTTTAGAACAAAAAGTGTATCTTAGAGAAAGACCCCATGACGTGCCAGGACAAGACAAAATGATCTGGTGGATTCCAATCATACTAAATCGTCAAGATGCTCTAAACTTTTCAAATTGCAGTCCGTATGTCTGGATGGAAAAAACTCAGCAATTAAATATAAAAAATATGCCACAGAAAGATCAATTTATTATTGTAAATCAGGAAGAAATTGCACCCTTTCCAGTTAACTACGACGATGAAAATTGGAAAATGCTGGGTAATTTTTTGCAAACCGATGTTGGACGAAAAACTGTTCCACCATACACAAGGTAAAAATTGCTGTGTCAGATATA
The DNA here is from genome assembly GCA_035043635.1 of Drosophila rellima. Lineage (NCBI taxonomy): Eukaryota > Metazoa > Arthropoda > Insecta > Diptera > Drosophilidae > Drosophila > Drosophila rellima. The sequence goes on from JAWNMV010000605.1 coordinate 155,948, forward strand.
TAATTTACACCTAACAACAAATGTAAATCGCATAGCTTTAATATGGGCGAATCCCAGAAACAGTCCACCGCGGCCAAAACATTTGAAAGTTTAAGTTAAAGTAGATCTACTAAAAAAAAACCTCTTTACGAGGTAATACTCTAATGACGAAAACATTTCCATGCCTTAAAACTTCTGATATCCAATTTTGTGACTAATGATATTGAATTGTGTATATAACTTATTCTAAAAAAAAAAGTTTTGCGATCGGCTCATTGCGCAATAAAGTCCCGGTCTTTCTTACCTAAAAACAACAACTTTTTTGCGCAGTGCGGAATGCAAATGTTTTTTTTTAGAATAAGTTATATATACAATTCAATCACAATTTGCGAGTCTGATTGTGTTTTCTCCAGAAACGTCAAAAATTTTCATTCGCAATATAAATTTTCAACCAATCGTTCATATGGAAACTATATGATAGAGCAGACCGATTTCAACCAAATTTGGTCAGAATATATAAGATCACCCCAGATGCATATTCTGTTAGATTGGTTGAGATAATTTTAATTCTGGCACTGGTAATTTCTGCAGTGAACATGCATGTACTAAGCAAGCAATGTAAAGGTATATATACTTAACAGGTAATATCTTGCCGAAACGAATTTTTACAGATCTTATATTAATTTAACATATCTTAGGGATTTTAGAAATCTATTTCACCTGAAGATCTTCAAAACACCTTTTTAACGATATATGTTGGATTTTCTGAGCTTTATTATGCACAATTCGCTAAAAATTACAAATTAAATAGAAAATTTAAAAGTAACTTCCATTTTGTGTAGCATGCGCTACAGCATAAGTATAACGAACAATTATTTCGCAAACGGTAACCGTAACGAAATTATATTTTATGCCAATTCAAAGTTCATTTAAATCCCTCTAAGCACTACAAAAGATAACGGTACATCTTTTAAAAGCCCAAAATTTTGTTATATTTTAATCTAAAAAAACGTACGAATTTTACGTGGGACACGCAAGATTTGCCCATATGTCAATGTGTGTATGTCAGACTCAAAGATTAAGACGACGCGACGAGTATTCCAATTAAGCAGCTTTTCAGCTTTCCGAAGAACGAAACCATTGTGAGAATTTCAGCCGTCTAGCTTTGTGTTAAATTTAATATGACTTTCAGGTTATTAAACGTATGCATTCGGTTGTTGTCGATTAAGATTAACATTTTAAAATTTCCAGAGCTAAATTACTACATGATGCTTGGAATCTTGCATACGCAGGCGATCTTAGTTTTACTATTGCCTTCAATATGACCTTATTTATGAAATTTGAACGCAATCACATTGTATGGAATCCAGTCTTTACATTCATTGATCAAATCGGCCGGCATATTGATATGTCAGAAGTACATTCAAAATTTGAGGCAAGTAAAGAACTGTATACCTGTATTAAACACACAAAATTGCATAGTCTGAATATTTGCTCTTTTTTAGGCATATGTCTTATTTTTGTTAACGCCTTTATACGAAGATTTAGGGGTTGAGCTAAAATCAGAACATAGCTGGAAAACGGATCTTCGATCATTAACTAAAAGATTTTTGTGCCAAGCAGGTTATAAATCCTGTATTGACGAAGCTCAGGAAGCCTTTAAAATATGGCAACACACTGTCAATCCAAACTACGAAAATCCGTTAGTATACCCGTATATGAAAGTAGACTATTATTGTTTTATAACTAATTTGTTTAATCTTATAGGGTACCAAATCATTATATGTGTCCCGTCTTTAAATGGGGCTCCTTAGAGGAGTGGCAGTTTGGACTGCAACGAGTGATACAGTTTCCAAAATCACGAAAACAAAGTGAAAGGACACACTTACTGAAAGCATTAGCAGGTTGTCCAACTCAACCTGAAAAGATTAATCTACTTTTGCAAACATCTATTTTAGAGAAACATTCAAACTTTACTGAAAACGATCAATTTTTAATTCTGACTTCATTAACTGGTGGATCTAGTGGATATTATTCATTGTTAAATTTCTTAACTAACAACTGGATGGCAATTCGTGAAAGGTAAGTGAGAATTATAAGTATAATACTGATGAATTTAAGACTGTGCTATATTATATGTTGTGCCCTTTTCAAAAGTATTCTGTCTAATCAGTTTTAACATTTCCTCATCTTTAATTTTAATTTGTATTTTTTCTTGTTTGCGGCATATCCTTAAATTTAACAAAAAACAAGGGTGCTCCGGCTACAGTCGACTGTAGAATACCCTGTGCCCTGGCTCTCCGATAGGTCATACGTATGTGCGCTACGTTAGGCATGCCGAAGGTGTGATGATGCGGCATTAACTTTTTGACTAATTGTTCGTATTACATCTATGTGATCTAGTGAACCGATTTAAACCAAATGGCAAATTCTGAATCTGTGAGTTTGGTTGACTTATCTCTAAAAACAACAATAATTTTCGTACTATATCTTAAAATTCGTTCCTATGGCAGCTGTTTGATATCCGATTTCAACCAAACTTGGTCGGGATGTAGAATACCATCCCAAATGCGTATTTTGTTAGTTTGGTTGAGATACCTCAAACAACAATAAAGTTTATCATACTAAAACTTGATTTTGGACTGTTCGTTCCTATGGCAGCTATATCACATAGTGTTTCGATTTTAACCAAGTTTAGTCAGGATATATGGGACTGTCCCACATGCATATTGTCTCAGTTTGGCTAAGATATCTCAAGCAACAAATAAGTTTTTCATACCAAAACTTGATTTTCGACTGATCGTTCCTATGGCAGCTATATGATATAGTAGACAGATTTTATCCAAGTTTGGTCAGGATGTATTGGACCATCCCATATGCATATTGTCTGACTTTGGCTAAGATATCTCAAGCAACAAAAAAGTTGTTCATACTAAAGCTTGATTTGCGACTGATCTTTCCAATGGCAGCTATATGATATAGTAGCCCGATTTTAACCAAGTTTGGTCAGGATGTATGGGACCACCTCATATGCATATTCCATTAGTTTAATTGAGATATCTTGAACAACAAAAAAGTTTTCATACTTAAACTTGATTTTGGATCCGATCGAAATTTTAAAACAAACTTGATCTGCGCCCGCTATCCAGGAACCTACATACCAAGTTTCAAGTCTCTAGCTCTTATAGTCTCCGAGATCCTTTGACTCAAACAGACGGACAGACAGATGGACATGGCTCAATCGACTCGGCTATTGATACTGATCAAGAATATATATACTTTATAGGGTCGGAGATGCTTCCTTCTGCCTGTTACATACATTGCACAAAACTATTATACCCTTTTTGACAATTTTCAATGGGCACGGGTATAACAAGTGAAACGAATGATGTATCAGGCAGTATTGTCTAGAAACTTATGCCAAATTGGAAAAAAGGAAATAAAAAAATTGAGAATTGTTCAAAAGTACTTATTCAACTGTCTTTTAGCGACAGTGCTGGATACAAAAAGCTCGACTTAGCCTTAAATACTCTAGAACAAGCCAACGAAGCATACAAATCTGTACAAACGAACAGGAAAATCATTTGGATCAAAGAGTTGGTTATTGGTTTTATCGATCATTCATCCCATTCTCTTATATGGCGTTTCCATGTGGTGCTCAGGGCTAATATCACTGAAACGCTCTGTACTTGTTCGAATGAAGCACTAATCGCACATCAATAGTCAGGCGTCTCATATTCATAGCTGGCCTGCATTCGGAGAGACTATCATTCGCTCCAGGAAGTAAGCATATAAGTAGATATTTTCCTCTTTTCCTTGAACAGCAGTGATGATGTCTTCGGTCCAGCGGCGGATGGTGTTGTTGTTATATCAGCTGTTAGCTTTATGACGATTAGGGTAGAGGACTTGACTTCGTCCCCTTAGTTGTAGTGTTGGCCTTGTGGCTCAACAATGTGTGATTAATAAATCAAATATTAACGGCAGCGTGCCGGAGTACAATGCAAATTGAACTTTATTGTCAAACGTCTCACATAGAACTGATTACAAGCATGGAATGAATAAAAGACTAAGGCTAAGTACAATAAATGGAAATATGAATCTAAACCTAAATACGTAATAAGTACATAAAAGATCATGCCATGATTTCGTGGTCAGTAAAACCGACTCAGCATATTTCCGCTAAGAATTCAACGCTTGCGACACAATGGAAACGTCTGGCCGTTGCTCCGACCCACATTATTTTGGCTACGCTGCATATGTGGTTGGATACAGTAACGTTGTTAGCGCGCGGGTTGCTCGATGAATTCATTGCGAGGGTCGTTCGTTGACTTGGCTGTTAACTAGTCTCCCCTCAAGATTGTTGCCGTCCTCGGTGACACTTAACTCCTTTATCAGGGCTTGCAGTTTGATGGACGATCTTCTCCGGTGCCAGTACTGGTAGATGATGCCAATACAGCCAAAGGCGAGGCTGAGGGTTACACCAGCTATGAACCAAACTCTGGGAGCCCCTCCGGCAAACATGTCGTCTCTTAATTTCCGAATTACATGCAAGTTATGCTCATTCATTCTTTGTAGCAATGGTAGGCTAAGCACTTGGTCGTGTCCTGTAATATTCAGCAATGGTGATGCCGCGATGCCTGGACTCTTGTTTACAACACCATTGTAGTTAATGTATGTGGTCTCGTTTACGGTCGCAATGCGTTCGAACGTGATGAGATGTGTGCCTTTAATTGTCATCGATGGGCCGTCATCTACTCTTACTCTTGCTGATAGTTCGTTGACAATGATTATTCCTTCGTCTACTATGGTAATCGGTTCCAGGTGGCTTGGCTGTGTGTGGCATAACGCTGAGCCTCCGGAGTGTAATCCGCTGGAGCAAGTGTCGCAGAGTTGGTTGTGGCGCATTCGGTTACTGCTAGAACTCCATCGTCGCATTCAGCTACTATGCCATCATGAATAGTGTTATTGTGGGCAACAGGAAATATCATAAGCTTCTTACAAATAGTCTTAACATTAGGATATTCAATTATTATGTGGATTGCGCTATCTGATTGAAATATTTTTATATTTGATACTGTCATTAAACTAACTATTGGGACTTCCGTGAGTTGTTAGGTAAAAATTGATTTTAAATCTTCGTGGTCGAGAATTGTGGGGTTTATGATATTAGATTTGGCGAGTGTTATAGTGAGCATGAGGTTTTGGATTTCGGTGGCTAACATTCTATTACGTGCAAGTAAAGTTTCATACAAATGAGGAGAGTCTACGAACTCGCCTTTTTTTTCTTTAATTAATTTATTTACGGTATCAGTTAGTAGGTTAATTTGTTTCTGTGCTTCAGTGATTACCATTACTTGTCTGTTGTTTGATTCTATGGGCTCGGCTTCGGTAAGCTTGATCTTTTCTAAGTCTGACGCATCAGGCGTGCCTGCAACGATTTTTAATGCTGTTCCTAGAAATTCTAAACTTCTGGCCATTCTATGGTGTACCGTTAAACTAGATAAAATATTCTGAATATGATCGATATCTACATCTAACAATTTCCGCATATGTGACTGAGGGAAAAGTTTTGATAATTTTATTGTATCATCAATAATGCTCACGAAATTAGATAAATTTGTAGAATGCCTCACGTAACTACGTTGTTCCCACACAAAAACGCTGCCGTCCAATACCGGAATATAGCTTGCGTGCGAGAAATCGGTGATGCGTGCGTGAGTTGTGGATAAGAGTATGAGGGTTACTCCGATGAACCTCTATGAAGTGATTAGACTGAATTGTAGTAACTATCTGTAAGAATCTCATGTGCTATGACTTAAGTTTACCTCACATTGTCCTTATGGACCACCCTCCCCTTAACAAGTACAGATGTTCCCAGGTCTGCTTGTATGGCGCCCTCTGTGCACAAGGGAGATAGTTTGTTACCTAATCTTTTGTTATTTTTGGGGTAAACTTTCTCTCCTACATCAAACACCCTGTTCTGTCTGTTTGGGTTGCATCTGGCTAATTGGTCTTGCTGGGCTTTTATTAGTCGATCTTTGATTTTTTGCTTAATTTCGTCTGGTATAGAGTGAATTACGTCGAGTGGTTTTTGTTCTGTTACTGAATGTATAGTTTTATTATATTCTATTTTTGCTCTCATGATAGCCTGAACTGTATCGCCAATTTTTTTGTCCAATTTTAAACACCTGGCAATTTCTATTAATGTACTGTGGAAACGTTCCACTTGCCCATTGGAACAGCTATGTAACGGGGGGGGCGTTTACAACGTCAATGTCAAACTGATTTTTTAACAATGAAGTGATCGTTTCGGAATTAAACGATGGTTCATTGTCGCAATAAATGGTTTTTGTATTTGGAAAGGTATTAATTATAAGTAAAATGGGGTTGATAATATCGACTATTGATCGAGAAGGTAAAGGTTGGACGACGGCAAATTTGGGAAATTTATCGATGCAGGTCAGGAAGAGTTTCTGATCGGTAGAAAATATGTCAATGTGTAACATTTCTCCGGCAAATGAGGGAATTGGCATCTTCCCGAGTTCTTGTCTTTTGGGGTGTCGGTCGTACTTGGCAATAGCGCAAACTTTGCAATTTAGTACAACCTCGTTGGCCAATTTAGTCATTTTTGGGAAGTAGTAGTCCCGGAGTATTTGTTTAACATTTTCTTGTGCCGCTCTGTGCGCACGATTATGTTCGGTGTTGACTATTTCTACTTGTTCGTTTTTGTTGGTGATATCTGACACTATTCTTCTGCAATGCCAGAATTTGGTTGTCGGGAATAATGAAAACAGCTCATGTTGAAATGCAGCTAAAGTTGGGAGTTCGCAATAAAACGCGTTTACGACATCGGGGTTCACAGCCAGTTTTAATGTTTCTATAAGATTATTTTTATCTGTAAATTGAATTAAGTGACGGGTTTTCTTGCCAAATAAAATAAGCTTTCGATGCAATGAATAACGTGATTCTTCCAAAGTTATTTGATTTCTATAGCAATTTAAGGGATTTTCAGCTGTTGGTATAGTGTATGAAAGGGATACCTCACTGTGAATGGTGGCTATGTCTGATTGCGTTTCGTCATGCAGAGCGTTAAGCTCTTGCCTAGATAAGGCAAATGCGACAAGGTTTTCTTTCCCTGTCTTGTAGTGCAATTGGGCGTTATGTTGTTCGATAAACGCCTTCCACCTCTTGATTTTCGCATTCGTATTTTTCTCAGACACTGCAAACGTGAGAGGTTGATGATCTGTAAATATATGTAACTCTCTTGTACCATAAAGGTAGTTCTGCAATTTGCCGAGAGCCCATACAATCGCCAACAACTCTCTTTCGTTGGTAGCATAGTGAGTTTCACACGTTTTTAGTGTTCGGGAAATCATGGTGATAGGTCTCCCCCCTTGAGATAATACTGCTCCAATGCCATTTGCAGAAGCACCTGTAGTCAAGTCAAAAGGTCGTTTGAAATCAGGGTATATGAGCATCACATCTTCCGATGCTAGTATGTTTCTCAACCGGTTAAAGGCGTCGCGCTGAGATTCGTCGAATTCAACTGCTACTTTCCTAGACATGTGTTTGCTTACAGTGCCATTTTCGCCTTTCAGTATATTAGTCGAAGGCCTTGCTATGGCTGCAAAGTCTTTGATAAACACCCTATAGTAGCTGGCTAGGCCTAGAAAAGATCTCAGAGAATACAAATTTTTTGGCTTAGTGTACTCTTGGATCGCCTTGACTTTCTCTGGGTCTGTTTTTGCTCCCTCGCTAGTAACAATAAAGCCTAAGTACTCGACACTTTCTTTGAAAAATTTTGTCTTTTCTTTAGAAACTCTCATGTTAGCATTACAAAGTTGCTGAAGTATTATATCGATATGGCGGACGTGATCTGCGGCGTTTTCAGAGAAGATGATTACGTCATCAACATAGACGTAACATATCTTGCCAATTTGTTCTCGTAAGACATCGTCGATTGCTCTTTGAAAAATGCTTCCCGCATTTTTTAAACCAAAGGGCAGTCGACAGAACTCGTACTTTCCGCCATTTACTGAGAAAGCTGTCTTTTCACGATCGTCCTCCGCTAGGTATATCTGGTGGTATCCGGATTTAAGATCCAATGTGGTGAAAAATTTGGCTTTTCCGAGATTAGCTAAAATTATTTGGATACTTGGCATAGGATAACGGTCGGCAATGGTTTTCTCATTTAACTTCCTAAAGTCAATGACAAGCCGTTTATTCTTATTACCGTTAGAATCTATCCCTTTCTTATCAACAACCCAGGACGGGCTGTTATACGCGGATCTTGATGACCTTATGATGCCATCTTTCAACAGCTGTGCGACTTCGTTGTTTACAAAATCTGACACGCCTACTGGGTATGGATAGAGTTTTGAGTATACCTCCTTATTGTCTACAGTCCGGATTCTGGCGACTACTGAAGTATTAAAGGGGAGCGCCTCGTTAGAGGTCGCGAATGCACTAATTCTCTTCAGTATCATTTTCCTGAATTCTCCTCTTACAGAATTTGGGACTACGATATCATCGACACGTGTAAAGTTCACATTATCGCATGGATGATGATTGAGTATTTCCGAAGTATTACCGTAGTTTATGCTGTTTCCCATTAGGTCTATAGTTACCCCCGCCTGCGTAAGCAGATCGAAGCCTATTATGGCATCAAAGGTGTCAAGGGTATCTAATATGAAAAACGTGGCAACTCTCCCAAAAATTACCATTGAACATTTTTGTTGGATTTTACTGGACCCATGAATGGAGTTCACAGTAAAAGGGGTGTCGACTGGTGTTACGTTTTTTTAACTCCTTTAAGGGTTTAATGTAACTTTTTGCCGCCCCGGTGTCGATAAGAATCTTTAATGTTTTGCCAGCCAACTGACGCTCGACGAACGGCAATTGGGAACGACCTCTAAAAAATTCAATAGATCGTTGTCCTCGGGTTCGTCACTTTCGTCATCAATTTCAGCATACTCAGCTTCGGCCATTTCTTCGTAATCTTTTTCGTCTTGGCCAGGCGCTTTTTGGGTAATATTGTTAATCCTTTGGCGCCTATTGCCTGACATGCGCTCCGAAGTATTATGCCTCTTTTGGGCCCCGACTTGTGTAGAATAGCCCTGTGGCTTTCCCCAATTGGTCTGTTGTCTTAATTTGGACATCGAATGATCAACGTCCATGGGTTGACCCTGATACTTTGATTGTGCCTCTTTGTCATTCGATGACGTTTTAGGGTCCGCCTGTTGTGCCCTGTTTTGGCCTTGATTTCCAACAAAATGTGGATTTCTCTCCTGGCCCCTACCTTGTCTAGCTTGGTTACGATTGCCAAATCTAGTATTGTCGTTGCTATGGTTTCTTTCTTCCATTACTTTGGCATAAGATGCGGCAAATGCGCGTCTTTCGATGCTATTTTCAGACTCACGGGCCACTCACGGATGTCTTGTCTGCGTACGTGCAGTCAAGTCTAGCGACAATGGCGTCAAAATTAAGCACTGTATTGTGCGACGTAAGGATGGCACGAGCTGGTCCAGTAACTTTGTTTTTTAAAATGGCCACAGCCTCGTAATGCGCCTCGCTGCCTACGTATCTTTTGAAAATTTCGTACGCGTCAATAGCCGCTTGTCGCCAAGACACGTATTCCTCATGATTTCCATTAAAGCTAGGCACTGACTTCACAATGTCCAGCTTCACCTCACATCTCACATTAGGGTCAATTGTCACTCTCTGGTATGTCTCGACCTGTGGGGCCTCTATTCTTAACGCATTAACTTGACCTCTAACTGTTTCAAGTTCCACTCGGAACTCGTCTTTTATTCTCCTCTCTTGTTCGAGGAGTGCACTGTTTACGGCACCTTCTACTAACGCTTTTAGTAATGTCGGATCCATTTCTAATTGACCGTTCCCCACTGGCCTAAATCCTACTTCTTGACCTTCGTCACTGTCGTATTCTACCTTTATACTTCTATAAGCCCAAGTCATGAGCAGTCAATGAAGCGGAAATATTAATTTGTTTCTCTTGTTTTTTTTTTTTAAAAACTGCACTTGCACGTCAATAATTTCACAATGATTAGAGTATACCGCAATGCTTACTTTCGCGTTGCCAATTTATTAACAAATTCTTTTCAAAATTTTTTTATTAATGCTTTTTCTAATTTTTACCGAACATTCACTTACATGTTCTTGTTTAGGGCCATGGTATTCCTGTCTTAATAGATATCGTAAGATTATCTTAATCCCGTTGGGCGCCAGTAGATATTTTCCTCTTTTCCTTGAACAGCAGTGATGATGTCGTCGGTCCAGCGGCGGATGGTGTTGTTGTTATATCAGCTGTTAGCTTTATGACGATTAGGGTGGAGGACTTGACTTCGTCCCCTTAGTTGTAGTGTTGGCCTTGTGGCTCAACAATGTGTGATTAATAAATCAAATATTAACGGCAGCGTGCCGGAGTACAATGCAAATTGAACTTTATTGTCAAACGTCTCACATAGAACTGATTACAAGCATGGAATGAATAAAAGACTAAGGCTAAGTACAATAAATGGAAATATGAATCTAAACCTAAATACGTAATAAGTACATAAAAGATCATGCCATGATTTCGTGGTCAGTAAAACCGACTCAGCATATTTCCGCTAAGAATTCAACGCTTGCGACACAATGGAAACGTCTGGCCGTTGCTCCGACCCACATTATTTTGGCTACGCTGCATATGTGGTTGGATACAGTAACGTTGTTAGCGCGCGGGTTGCTCGATGAATTCATTGCGAGGGTCGTTCGTTGACTTGGCTGTTAACTTATACAATAGGATGGAGTGAAAAACATGAAACTGCTGTATCATTAATGGAAAATATAATAATAAAGCAATATTTGTTCAAAAATCGAATTTTTTGGAAGTCATCGACAATTAAGTTAGAGATTAAGTCAACAAACTCAAAAATCCGATATTTGTAATTGTGATATAACCCCAATATATAATAATTTACCATACAATTTTTTTTAGTGAGCCGTTTGTTTTTTAAAACGCTATTGATTGTTACGATCGGTGGAAAACTACGGACTTAGAAAATTATAAATGACCTGACACAATAATAGGTACAAGTTCCTGCCATAAAAATAAAGGGGTTACCTTAGAATTATGAATAAACATTCCATAAATATTATGTGAGTAACCTAGTTACCATGAAAAGGTTTTCTATGTCGTAAGTTAAGTGTTTTTTTTATTTTTCCATGTATTTACATCTATGTGAATCCGAAGGGGTTTTCTATAACAATATGTTTGAGTTGAATAATGGAAAAGACCCCGTACACTATGGGTAAATTTTTAAGCTGTAATTACGATTTAAAAGCTAGAATTTTTAAATTTGTCATGACACTTAGTTAGACTGATTTAGAGCTTAGAATTTTTTTTTTTGGATTTGGACCACGCTTTCACATCCCGCTTCCCATTCGACTATAAGATAAAAGTGTAAAGTATTTATATAAAATCTAAATATGAAGCTAAATACTTGAAATTTGGCACGAATCTTAGTTAGGCTAAAGTAGATTTTATTGAATTTTGTTATTTAATGGGACCTTGTCTTCAGCACACCCTTTTTACCAACTCAGTGATAAAGTAAAAAAAAATTAAATTTTTTTTTAATTTTATATATAAAGTCAGATATTGTAAGCATTGCGTGTTTGCTTATTAGACTAAAGTAAAAATTTAAATTTTTTGTTTTTTAATTTGACTATGTCTCTGGAAAAAAAATCAGATTTTTCAGCATATATTTACACTTGCAACATGTGATTTTTCATGAAAAGGGTCAAAAACAGTAAAAAGTTATTAATGATACCAGATTAGTGAATATATACTTACTTTAAAGTATTATTCGACAGAACACATACACATTTGTATGCTTTTATCAAAAAATACACATCAACAACACATTGGACAATTGGACAACAAACAAAACTACTGAATAATATCTATTAGCAATATATTTAACATATCTTGACTGTCTTTTTCCATATTTATGTTTATTTAAAAAGTTTACGTATAAGCGTTTATTCACGTTGAAATTTGAATGACGTGATTTTTCAATATACAAAGCAACTCTGAATCAGCCGACTTTGATCAAATGCAAAAATGTTACAAAAATCGCTTCCTCTAATGTTGAGTATTAAGATTTCCAAAAAACAAAAAAAAAAAAAAATTTGTATTCTAAAGCTAAGTACTGAAACTTTAACAATTTTTAGCGGCGTAAAATGCTAAATATTTTTCTGACTGGTAACTCTACCCCAACTGTAGTTTGTTTTAAATTTGAACATGCAAAACTGATTTTGGTAAGAAGAGGAGAGAATACGCAATGGAAAATGTAAATTAGTGTTAATATAGGAGAAATATGCTATGGCACGCAAGCACAGCTCGTATTGGGTGCACACATCTTCTAATGTAGATTCTCAATTTGTATTAATACAAAACAAAAAAATTATTTAATTTATGTCCACAAAAACGATTTCATTTTACCTACTTGCTTATAATCAACTAATATTGTCGTCATTATTGACCAAATACATTCGCCTTCGTTTTCACATGTGTGCCGGACATTTCTCTGCTATATACCTAGTAAAACTATAAACAGTTCGATGTTCAAGGCCTGTCAATCAGTGCTGGACAACGCCAGTTGCTTATCTGGCAACTCCGTTTTTATCGAGTCTCAGGATCAACTAGCGGAGCTAAATGTCAAGTTCTTCTTCTTCACATTACGCCAGCGTTTTTTTTTATATGGAGTTCAGGTTTCTTCAAGGAATATTTTTAACTGTCAGTACTAAGCTTAAACAACCAAACTTTGGAGATAATGCCAAAAGCTCCGACTTTTTAATCATAGTTCCGTGGTAAATGGTAAATGCTACATACATGAACATTTCTTTCTATACCAACGATTCGTCCTCAACAAGTAGTTGCAAAGTTGATTTTGTATTACAATTTGGCCCGTTTTTTCAATGTGCGCATAAATTTTATCTAACGTTTAGCTTAAAATCTGACATTAATTTTCATACATTTTACCTCAAAATATGCTTTTAATAGTTATCAAACACCTTATTTAGACATTGAAAAAACGGGCCTAAGGTTTCAAGTCAAGAAACACTATAAGACAACAGTAAAAAACCAGTTTCAATTTACTTTTTTATTAAATCGTACAGTTGTTTTATGAAGTACGAATTCAAATTAGTAGTAGTAAATTTTTAAGCTTTAGAATTGAGCATTGAGTATTTATTTTGAAGTCCCTTGCGACGCGTCTTTCCGTTCGCTTTTTCTTTTCTGATTGATTTTTCAATCGCACGATTGATACGTTGTTGTTATCGGTAAATTAGTGTTATGTTTTGAACGTTGATATTATCAGTATGAACACCGATAGTCTTAGGTATGGTTATTTAGGCAAAGCATTAAGTTATCAAAAGTTTTAGTGTCAGCAACATCCCACCCACCGTAAAACTACCCAGGAGTTTTATCAAGCACATCCTGTACAGCAAGCTTTGACATTGGCTTTTTAAAAATTCCAGATGATGTTTGCACTTCGGCTATCCTGATCTGATCATCTTTAACAGGTATCGTTTGATTTATAATTCCCTTTTTCCAGCTTCCTCTTGGTAGATTGTCTTCGCAAATAATGACAACATCGCCTACACTGATAGACTTAACTCGAGAAATCCATTTTCAACGCCAAGTAGATATTCTCTTATCCAACGCTTTCAGAACTTATCCCTTAACTGTTTTGAAAATCGATATTGCTTACGAGAAGAAAATTTTTCTTCAGTACCTGGAGTTAAGGTCGAATTTGTGGTTCCAAGCAGAAAGTGGTTTGATGTCAAGGGTTCAATATCGACTGCTATATGTGTGAGCGGTCTGCTGTTTACAATATTTTCCGCTTTTATGAGAAGACTTCTCAGAGACTCCACTTGTAGAGCCTGCACTTTCAATGTTGTTGCCAATTCTCGATTCGTGGATCTGACCAATCGCTCCCAGCATCCGCCTGAACGTGGATTGGAGGGACAATTGAATTCTTTCTTTGTCAATTCCGTTTTTAAATATTCCTAATCAAACAAGTCCTTTGTCTTCTTCAGCTCATTGTTTGCTCCAACGAAGTTGGTTCCCATATCCGACCCAATCTTGACTGGACCTCCTCTTCTGTTTATAAAGTTTCGTATGCACAAAATGCATGAGTCGGTCGACAAGTCCACTACAAGTTCCAGATGCATGACCCTTGATGTCAAACATGTAAATAAAGCAACCCATCTTTTTTCATGGCGTCTTCCAATTGTAACCATGACCAGCCCAAAGTAATCTATTCACACTCGTCTGGGTATTGCACTCTTATTGTTTCAGTATTGAGAATTATTGTTTTGCAGGTTTTACAGTCTGACGCAAGTTTATAATCCAGAATTTCTCCGGTATCTCACTTATGATCTGTTCATCGTTTTGGTGATGGAAAACATCGTGGTACCACTTGACACCCAAGTTGGTTAACACATGTCCCGTTTGTAAGATTATAGGCTGACGTGTTCTCTCCATTATCGCTTTTGCATAATCAAGCCTTCCATATATTACTAAAATCCCTTCATCGGTAAATATGGGCACAATGAGTAGATTGGACTACATTTTGGTACTGTTTCTCTGCTCCTCAGGCTACTTATCTCTTGGGTGTATGCTTGATTTTGCACCATCTTCCACAGAAAAATTTCTTCTAGCCGCAATTCATTTGCAGTTAGCTCTTTCACAAGCATTTTGGCGACGTAGCTGTTCATAAATGAACATACTTTTCGATCGTCCCTCGGATTGCGCGACTATACGTGCAACACTCATGTGACACAAAAGGGTCACGATCACACGGGTCAAAGTCCCAGCGCTCAGCAATAACAAAGATCAAGATAACCTAAACGAGCCTGCATGCATGCGTGAATAGATGAAAATATAGAGTACTAGGAGTAAGAAGGAGTAAAACATATGTGTCAGATAGATAATACATAAGATAAGATCAAACTAGACAATGAGTAAAAAAGTAACCAAACATAATCTAAAAACTACTGTCGACTCTATCTAGATAAGTACATAAGACAATACAATAAGTAGGAAGAAGCCAGGAGTACATTAATACTATATCTAACTTTGTTTATTAGTACATAAGATATCCTTTTAAAACAAACAACTCAATAAACGAGGTCAGTTCTTAACTTCAACCAATTTCGGGCCAATTTCGCTTAACCTAGAGTAGAAATTCTTGTCCTTTTGTCCATATATTTCTAGATGGGAATTTCATATTACGAGGCGCCTTTGTAGTGTTCGATTCCGAAGGTACCCATCGCCAGTCGTTTTCGCCTGTGGTATCCAATATTTCGCCAATACGATGGGCAAAAACTTGTTTGTGTTGCTATGATCCGAGCGTATCCATGAAATGACCATCCTATAGCATCTTTTCAATTCGAAATATTTGACGTTGGCCAACAGGAAAATCTATTGCATAAATTTTTCGTAGATGTCATCTGGAATCAAGTCATTCCAGTCATTTCCCGTTCTTCATACATTTGAATGAGGAACTTTCCATGACTCATAAAATCTGCCAACATTCCAAAAGGTTCATAAACCGACATGACCAAGCTAAGCAAATGGCGTTTTTTTGGGCATTTAAAAAAATATATATAATGTCCTTATACACTCGATTCAGTAGTAGTTTGCATACGAACTCGTCACTTTAACTTTCCCAGTGCATTCCAAGAATCGTGTTTACCTTCGCACGATCTATTCACTTTTGCTTTTGGAAGCTGACCTGATGCATTGGTGAGGTTTTCTTCAATTTCCATTAGGGTGCTTCGATTTATTTCACAAGAAATGTTAACCCATATTTAAAAATTTTTTTTTTTGAAATTTTATATCTTATTTGTTTATGGTCAGATCCTGACAAGTTTGGTATCAATACTCTTGATAAGACCAGGACTTTCAAAATTCCATAGTATCAAAGGACTAATTTTCCTTGAAACATAATTTTCATCCTTGCAAGGACAATTTTAGAAATCGATTCTATCAAGATATATATCTAAAAAATCTTCAGAATCAAAGCTTTTTTTTTTGCCCAAAAGTCACTTTGATTGTCCTTGAAAAACCTGTATTTTTTTACAAACATATGTTTTTAAGTTTGTTCTAGTTAAGAAAGTCCTTTTTGCTGTTTATCCTTTTTATTTTCATGCGACTCTCTATAGTAATTGCCATAGCATCGTGTCGAGTCTTTTCTGCTACGCTTTGTGAATCAGTTGTTAGCAGCTGCACATATCGCTCAATATCTTGAATATCTGAAGATATATCTGGAAAATGCAATGGTGGCTCGTCAAACTTATTGTACTCCAACTGGTGATCGTATTGAATGTTATCAGTAAATGGGGGCTCGGAAAAAATACTGTCACCGTTTAAGTTTACCAAATCAATGTAGCATTAATCGCATTCGCTTTAGCCAACGGACGTGTTTTTTTCTTGCGCCTCGTATTTCCATTTTTTTCCTCGTTTAAATCTAATTTTATATTGTAATTTTTGTGCACTAAGTTGTTAGTGGCTTGTGTGATACATAGGTTGTTTTTCACCACAGTCTTAATTGCAAATTTCTTTTGAATTTAAACAATTTGTGTTTAAATACAACATCCAATTGCAGCCCAAACAATCTGTTTGCTTGTGCTTTTACATTGCCGCCTGCTGATTTTTATTTCTGTATTTTTACTCGCTCATCGCGCTCTTTTTCCTTCGCTCTCAACGCGCTCTCTTGCTTTGTTGTTGGTTTTGGTCGCGGTGATCCGTTTTTTCACTGTGGTTAGATTCCGTTGTGTTTCGGTTCGCGCTCGCCCTCGCTCTTTGTGTTTGTCTTTCGTTGCTGTTTGTTTTGTATGTACAGATTCAGCATCTTTGGTGATTAACCCTAGAGTGCCTCATATTTTTTCTTTCAACAAACTTTTACAATTTTCCTCTAATTTTTCATTTTTTTTTCCTTTTGTGTTATTTTATCTAAATATTTATTTATTTACAAATGCATGTCTGTTACAATAAAAATTGCCAGGTATGAGCAAACGTAAAGATGGGTTTTGTTTGCTGCTGGATGTGTGATAATATATCACATGAAAAATGTGCTGGCCTTAACGGCCGAATTGTCGACCTAATTCAGTCCAATTCGGGCTTAAAGTGGACATGTAAATCATGTAGGGACATTGAAAGTGACATGATGGGATTTATGAGGCAGACAAAGAGAGGCTTTGGGGATCTTTTCGGACAGTTTAAAAAGCTGTCCGATAGCTTCTCAGATTTGGATGCCAATTTTAAGGGCATGTCTCTAGGCTGTCCTTTGGCCTAAATGAACTTTCGGTTCCCCCATTTTCACTTTCTTCATCCGCTTCTGCCCTCTTTAATCATTCCACCCCTTCTACTCACACGACTGTCAGTAGGGTTGATAAAGATGCATTGTCAATGGATGCTACTGCTACTGCTGAAAAAAAGACCCTTGTAGGTGTTCCACCAAAAAAACAAGTTTTTGTTTCTAGGCTGTACCCTGATACGACATCTGAAGATGTCTTGGCTTTTATTCAAGCCAAATCTGATGCCAAAATTACGGTGGAAAAATTCAATTTTTCATATCTTCAGGAAATATCGTCGTTTAAAATAAGTGTTCAGGTCAATCATTTTAACAAAATTTGTTGTAAAGATTTCTGGCCTGATCACATAATTGTAAAGGAGTACATTGTGAAAAAGAAAAATCGGACTCCGATTATATTGCCTACTTCTTCATCTATATCTGTTAGACCTTCTCAAGCTCGTTTGCGTTCTGATAGTTCAAAAAACTAACATCCTCCCTCTCTCTGGGCTATCAGTATGTTAGAGGGCTTCGTAGCAAACTTAGTAAATAGCCTGTCCTTTTATTTTAATGTTGTTGCCTTTTCTGAAACATGGTTAATGCCCGACATTCATAATTCTGAAATTCTTTCTAACAAATTCTCCATTTATAGAAAGGATCGTACCCCAAGTATTGGTGGAGGTGTGCTTATTGCTATTGATGCTGATTTATTTTCGGAAGTAGTAGTAACCGACTGTTCTACTGATATTGAATTTGTTGCTGTCAAAATTAGTATTAGTGGCATTAATATTTATATTACATGTTCATATATCCCTCCTTCTTTAGACAACTCAGTCTATTCTCTGCATGCTTCTGCTATTCATTCTGTTCTTTCTATGCTCTCTGATCGTGATTTTCTTGTTGTTCTTGGTGATTTCAATATTGCCAGAACACACTGGATTTCTTGTCCTGACTCAAACGTTCTGACTTCCACGACTCAACCTGATTTTCTGGATGATGTGTTTGGGATGTATTGTGTCAGATCAATGGTATCCCGAATTCATTGAAAAGGATGCTCGATAATATTTTTGTTTTGGATCCCTCTTTTTTATCTGTCTCTCGTACTAATCCTATATCTTTTTCAGAAAACCAATATCATCCGACTTTGGAGGTGTTGATGGACTTACCAGACCGTATGGTTAGTTCATGTGGTAAGCCGACAAAGAACGTTCGTCAATTTCGGAAAACCGATTTTGCCAGACTTTCTCAGCTCTTATTACTGACTGACTGGTCCCGGCTGTACGGATGCAGGGACTTGGACAGTGCAATATCGATTATTTATTCAACTCTAAACTCTTTACTTGATTTATGTGTTCCGTTGTGTGCCCCAAGCATTACTATTACAATTAACTAACATGAAAACTATCAAGAAAACTGGCTCTTTCTTGGATCTTTCTCGATATCTGATTGCACGCTCCAATTTTTCTGTTCTGAATAACCACTGCTATGAAGATTACCTTCGAGGTTGCAAATTGCAATTTCAAAGGGATCCTAAAAAGTTTTATTCATTTGTCAATTCTAAGCGAAGACCATCAACACTTCCATCTACCGTGTTTTTTGAAAATAAGACCGCTGACTCTGATCAGACTACGGCCGATTTATTTGCGGAATTTTTTCAAACGACATATAGCGTTCAAGTTGATCAGTCGGGTTCGCCTTATCCCTATCGTGTAAATACCTCTAATTATATTTTTGGACCTTTATTCACTGAGAGCTCGCTTTTAAATGATCTAAAGGCCGTAAAGACGGAGTACCAGGATGTGTTCTTAGGTACTGTGCTGAAGGTCTTTTGAAACCACTGTATAACTTATATAAACTTTCTGTGGAGTTATGCTCTTTCCCTAGAATATGGAAGGAATCATTTATTATTCCTTTACTTAAAAAAGGAAACAAGTCTAATGTCACTAACTATAGAGGTGTATCTAAGTTGTCTGGCATTCCTAAAACTTTTGAGAAACTGATAACTTCTCAGCTGCAATATCTTTGTAGACCTATAATTTCAAACTGCCAGCATGGGTTTGTAAAATATAAATCTACTACCACTAACTTATTAGAATTCACTTCATTTGTTATACATGGTTTTAAAAATAAAATGCAAACTGATGTTATTTACACTGATTTTAGAAAAGCTTTCGACTCCGTAATCACCATATTTTATTGCGTAAACTCCATCTTTTAGGTTTTCCAAATATCATTATTCTTTGGATTTAAATTTAAGATCCCAAAAAGTCTACTTTAATGGTTTAGTATCTAAACCGGTTCAAGTTTTTTCTGGTGTTCCACAATGAAGTCATCTTGGCCCCTTGTTATTTACGCTCTTTATAAATGATCTGTCTTCTGTAATAAATCACTCTCGGGCTCTGATGTATGCCGATGACGTTAAACTATGTATGTCGGCCACTGACAATCTTCTCGGTATCAGGTTGCAAACTGATCTTGACAGTTTTCAGATATGGTGTAAAGTAAACTTATTAAATCTTAATTGTAGTAAATGTAAAGTTATGTCGTTTAGTAGGTGAACCCCCTTTTTACTTAATTATGTTCTTAATTGTAAGCCGCGTGAACGTATAATGTCGGTTACTGATTTGGGTATTCTTCTAGATCCAAAGCTGAAGTTTGACAAGCATGTTGCTTCTATTGCCAATCGAGCCTTTGGCGTTTTGGGTTTCATAAAGTGTTGGTCGAAAGAATTTGACGATCCCTATATTAGTAAATTGCTTTATACTTCACTTGCTCGACCTATTCCTGAATATGGGTCTTGTATATGGAATCCCCAAAATAAGATTCAGCAGGACAGAATAGAATCGGTACAAAAACAATTTCTAATCTTCGCCCTCCAGGGTCTTAACTGGAATACTAACATTCGCTTGCCTCCTTACCGAAGTAGACTTCAATTGTTAAGTCTCCCTTCTCTTTCTGATTGGAGAATAATGCTTGGTGTAGTCTTTCTACATAAACTAATAAATGGTGAAATTGATTCGTCTGAATTAATAGCCAAATTAGTTTTGCTGTACCGATCAGAACTTTTGGAAATTTTCTTTCTCTACTCTACTACTCCTGCAGTACTAACTATGCTATCCATAAACCTTTCCGATATCTATGCTCTAATTATAACAATCTGTCCCATATTACAGCTAATAATTCTTCCATTCCTTCTCTTAACGCTTTAATTATTTCCCATTTAGGTAGATTGTAGTTAATATAATGTTTAATGTTTTTGTGTTTGAAACTAGTTTTATTACTATGCTTAACTGTCTTTGTCTGTTTATCCGCGCGTCAACAATCCCGTGCTTGGTGTCGTTTGGGCCACTTGAGTGTACTGCTCGTTTAGTACATTAACATCCAAATAAATAAATTTCTTAAAGTCAAAATGAATAGCATGCTTTTTATAAGCTCTTAGTTTTGTTGAGTCATAGAGTCATCTCACGAATAGATTTTCTATCATTAAAAAACATTCTTAGTAAAACACACTATATATTATTGCTGACAACAGTATTGACAATTTCCCGAGGATTTGGTGAACACCTGGTCCTTTGATTGTATGGAATTTTGAAAGTTGTGGCCCCAACAACAGTATTGATACCAGGATCTGACTATAAGCACAAGATGTAAAATTTCAAATAAAATAATTTTTCAACTCAAAATGCGACGACCAGGAATCGATTTTTTAACTGTGGTTTCTTGGTGAAAATATTTTAGAATTGACCATAGATGACGAATATGGGTTACCATTTTTTCGGGCCCATACAAATCGATGCATCCTAATGTCCATTGAATTTGACACAAAGCTTCTCAAATCATAGTTTGCCAATTGATGGATTTCTTTCACTTCTTTGCTAATTTCATAGGTTTTTCCGACTTAAAGCTCGTTTATGTTCTTGATTTATTGCGCACAACAACGAGAGCAAGCAGCTCCAAATATTATCAACTTCACCTTGTATGCTGATACTTCAGTTTCCGGGTTACCATACAAATCTGAGAGCTTGCTGATCGGCTTCTCTTACACGCAGCTACAGAAACATTTCCTTAATGTTAGCGCAAACAGCTATTTTTCCTTGACGAAACTGGAACAGAATCTGGATCATCGGCGTATTGTCGTCTGGTCCCTTCAAAAGCTATGTATTAAAAGAAATTCCGTCTTCTGCTCCGGCTGGACTAAATTCTAGACGCATCTTCTTGGGTTTGTTTATGTTGGGCAAATACCAAGTTGAAGCATTAACTACGGAGGCCTCCTACTTCGACAGCTTAACAGCATGTCCTATGTCCTATCAATGTACCTATTGCAGAGGAAGAATGTTTAATGGACCGACGAAGTAATAGAAGAATGCATGTTGGTTATGTTGATAAGATGAAAACGAAATTGATTGAATACAACGAATCTAAGAAGCAATAGCTCGGTGAGTTTTTTAAGGAAACTTATAAGAATTTAAGTAATTCGTCACCTACCCACGAGATATCTGGGAGTTTTACCAGTGAATCTTCGGAGTCGGAAGCATATGAGTATTGGGTTAAGACTACAGCAAACAATCTCATTACAAAAATCAGCAAATGAGTAACACATATGACCACTGTTGGCAAATCTCGAGCTTGAGCAATATTCGCCCAGTGTTCTGTGCTCGTCTTCCTTCCGTGTGGTATTAGTGGGATCCATGAACGGAGAGGGCGTGTTTTCCAACCGTCCGGCATGTGGGAGGCGTCCTTCGTTTATTTGGACCCAACAGCCGAACTCCCGCCGCATGGCATCCAAGGTGCCGGTGAGTTGGATACCAAAGTCGATGCGATTTTTAAACTTTTCTGGTCTTCTATTCGCAAAAGCTTGCAAGTTGGGCGCCAGTTGTAACGATAATAACCGATCCTGCACAAGAGCACTACTGTTCCTCACATAATGTTATTTATTTATTTACCGTCGACAAAAAATCAATTGAAGTATTATGACATAACTTTAAAACAAGACTTTCTGATCGATCTGATGCGTTTATCGTTTACGCTGCAATGCTTGATTTGAACGCAGAATTCGAAAAATATGCCTAACCAATTTTTTTAAGCTGCTTAACGAAAACAGAAAATAATCAGGCAGACTTGATCACTCTCTCAACAAATCACTTATTTGTGCTATTTTCTTGTTTTACGTAACAGCTTGAAGGAGAGACTTGTTCGACGCTCAGCAGCAGAGCATCAGCAACTGAGAAAAACGAGCCAAGCACAAAATGTCTTTTTTGTTGTTGTTGCGATAGGTTTTTGATAGGTAGGAGAGGAAGGCAGAAAGAGGTAGGAGGCTAGCACGCACAACACACATACATGCGCAAATGACTCTTTCGGCAAATTCTGCTAAGCGAAGTGTCTCATTTGAACGAATGCATAAAGAGCGAAAAAAAATTTTTGTTGGTTGAGAAATGAGCGCGTTGAGAGCAAACGAAGTTAAAGTGTCTTTTCGATTATGTTTTTAATCGTGTCCGAGGGCAACAATATTCTATATAACTGCCTGCAAAAAGGGACTACTTCTTGCAAGCTCGGGCTGAATGTCATTGATGATGGAAACTCAAAAAATGTAACAGATGGGAGTTTAATTCGTTTTATGCGTCAAACTTTTATGATTTAATAGATCGGCAAAACTCATGGTGGCACTGGCATATCAATTCGATGCAGCTTTAAGCACCACATTTTGCTCAAATTTGAAACGAATCAGTCTATAAGCTTGCAATCCAGCATCGGTACAGTAACTCTGTCTGCAGTCTATTGTCCACCAGAGAGCTGCAACGAGTAAACAGTTTTCGCTCAGACTTGAATATCTACTTGTGACCGTTGTGTTTTGTTACTTGTTGTGAATCGTTGACACAAACGGATCAGAAAAAGAGTAACAAATCGTATCACTACTCGAGTCATGACTCGAGTTACTCGTTTTTAAAATGTGCGCGACGGAGCGGGCAGGAGAGAGCAGCAGCAACCTCGCTGAAGTCTACCTAACTGTGTCGATCTACCCAAATCGCAATGTGTGTTTGTCAGCGGTAGGCACGCAGGGGGTTGTCGGGGTCGGGGCAGGCGCCGTCGCACACACGTCTCGAGTCGAGTCGAGGCATTTTCGACCCTTTTCATTTATGACCGTCATAAAAATGAACAACAACAACATAGCAAAGGCGCATCTTGTGTGTGCGCCGCGGCAATTTGTACACTGAGTGAAACGATAAAGTAGGTTTGAGGACTTTATGATTTTTAAAATGTGGTTTATTATAATATAATTATTCTGCTGCTCAATAATTTCTTTCAGTGTAGACCTTTTTTTTTGCTCGCACATTTGGGTAGATCGACACAGTTAGGTAGACTTCAGCAAGGTTGCTGCTGCTCTCTCCTGCCCGCTCCGTCGCGCACATTTTAAAAACGAGTAACTCGAGTCATGACTCGAGTAGTGATACGATTGTTACTCCTTTTCTGATCCGTTTGTGTCAACAATTCACAACAAGTAACAAATCGTACACTCTACTCGAGCGTAAGCAGGGCAACGGAGAACAATTCAACTCGAATCTACCCGTTTCAGCACTCTGTTGTCCACCTCGCTTTTCGATCTCTGAAGACCAATTTACGGGACTCTTCTACATTCTAGGGGAGCGATTTATAGCAGCTGGTGACTACAACGCTAAGCACACACATTGGGGATCTCGCCTGGTAAGCCCAAAGGGAAAACAGCTATACAACAAGATTATCAAGCGAATCAACAATCTTGACCTTGTGTCTCCGGGTAAGCCTACATAATGGCCAGCAGATCCTAAAAAACTCCCAGATCTAATTGATTTCACAGTCACCAGAAATATCGCGCGTAACATGGAAACCGTCGCTCCGTACTCAGCTCCAGTACATCAAACAATTCTCTCCCACTAGCACAAAATAACCATCCTTTGATTTAATAGCGCCAAATATGATCATCGAACTCCATAGGTGTGCTATTTTACTTATTTGCCGGCTCATCAACGCAATCGCAAGACTTGGGTATTTCCCTCAAAAATGGAAGAAGTCGATCATAGTGATGAAGTAAAGTGGGAAAAGACAAAACGCAGACATCGTCGTACAGACCAATAAGCTTATAAACCTGTCTTTCAAAACTGTTTGAAAAAGTCCTCCTGTTGCGCATCAACCCATTTCTCAAAATGATCAACACTGTACCATGGCAAACTAAATATTGAGTGAACCCATATTTGCGAGAAACAAACATCAAGGGGCGTTGTAGAAACGTAGCTTGTCCAGGTACTTTTTATGAAAATTCCATCGAAGTGTTTTTTGTTGGTCAAATCCCACAAGATTGGTCACTGATTCACCTTTTCAATCAGACTTATTCACTCTTCGTTTTCGAAAAGCTCAATTCGGCTCTTATTTTGCTACTTGTTGTTGGCCGCTATTTCTGTTCAAAAAGATTCCGACTAGTCGAAACACTGAATCAATCGATGTTTTGAAAGATCAAAATAAAACTACCAGCTGTTTACCAAACTGTGTTGTAAAACACCCGAAAATTTTCTGAGCAGCACAAATTTTGGTACTGAATACAAGAGTTTAGAAACAGCCTTACAAAATAATTTCGAGCCATTTTGCAACCCTTTTTTTATATGGAGTTGATGCCTTTCAAAGTGGATTTTTAGCTACTGGTCGAATCCGGATAACATTTCTTCTTAGCGGATCGCAAAGATCGTATGCTATCGTATTTTTTGGTCAAATATCTTTTTATCTCTTTTGCATTTCCTCCACTTTACAGACAGCCTATTGCACAAAACTTTGAGTTATTCAACAATGGAATTATAATTGAATAAAAGCTACAATTTTAGCATGGGCGGCTCAGGGCAGGTGATCTAGGATAATTTACTTTTTGGATGAACCATAATATGGTCAATACGTGCCTCACACCCTACAGTAGATGGAATTTGCTCACAAAAATGGTATTAGAATGGATGTTAGTTTCAAGCCAAAATTAATATTACAACATATATGGACAGGTCACAAAACATTTATTTTCTTTTAAAATATACCGGTAGCTTGTGAAAAAAAATAACTGGATTCAAAATGCTGAACCCAGCCAAGTTTCCCAACAAGGAAAACAACATACATGCTAGCATACACTGTCTTCGAAAGCTCACAGCTATTCAATGATATGGACATTATTGATTTGGATGCTATCGATTTATTAAATAAACATTTGACTATCGGTGGGAGATACAATTTGAATGGATTTTAACAGTTAAAAATTAGTGTTTCGTTAAGCCTAGTACCGACACTTAAAAAAAAATTAAAGTGTTCAATATATTTCTGTCGACGAGCAGAAAGACAGTGTTGCCAATGCAACACGAAAAAATAACAAAAAGTTGAATTGTAACTCCATTCGTCAACTGTGGTTTGTTTAAAGCAAAGTACTCAGTAGCTGGAAATCATGTTTGAAAGGTATCAACTCCATATAAAAAACGGGTTGCAAACTGGCTCGAAATTATTTTTAAAAGCTATTTCTAAACCCTTGTATTCAGTACCTAAATGTGTACTGCTCAGAAAACTTTCGGGTGTTTTACAACACAGCTTGTTAAACAGCTAGTAGATATATTTTGACCTTTCAAAACGTCGATTCAATCAGTGTTTCGACTAGTCGAAATGTTTTTGATGAGAAATGGCGGCCAACCAAAAGCAACAAAATAAAAGCCCAATTGAGCTCTTCGAGAAAGAAGAGCGAATAGTGTGACCAGCCAACTTTTCAGAGATGTTTTGTGTTATGCTGTCACACTGCAGTTTGAAAGCCAGATATTAAAACAATGAACATTTTGAGCGCCCAAAATACTTTCAGCTACTGAGTACTTTGCTTTAAATTTGAACATGCAGAGCTGAGTTTGGTAAAAAGATGAGAGAATAGGCAATAGAAAATGTAAATTTAAGTTAATATAGGAGAAATATGCAATGGCACGCTATCACACCAGTTCGTTTTTTTCGAGGCCAGTCAGCTGTTGCAAGCAACGCCAGTTCCTTATCTGGCAACTCCGTTATTTCTTGAGTCACAGAATCTGCTAGCGGAATTAAATTTAAAGCTCTTCTTCATCACATTACGCCAGCGTTTTTTTTTATATGGAGTTCAGGTTTCTTCGAGGCCTTTTTTTGATTGTCGGTACTATGCTTTAAGCTAGGTCAGTCAAATCGCCCACTGCGCGATGGTGCGCACTTGATTTTGTCAATATATAATTTCTTTGCCATTCTTAATTTGTGGAGTTATATGTTAAGCTTGTGACAGAGATTTCCTTATCTGTCAGTGGACAGCCAGACAAGAAATTTAATTTATTAAAATCAAATTTTCATATGTACCACTAAAATTAAAAAATTCAAGACCAATGCGCCACCTAAGGATTTTACTGAGTGTCAAAATGCAAATTAACGTGTTATTACCAATCTGGTATTCTTAAAAATTTTGCAAATCTTCCACCGATTTGCCCTCTCTCGAAACAGGCTGAACATTTTTTCAGCCTTTCCCTAGATAATACAACGGATTTATCGGCAATCAGTCCATCAGGAATCGTAAATAAAGACAGCAACGGGACCTTTCAAACTTCATGTCACGTGCTTCGCGGCCTCTTTTAAAAACAAACTGTCTTCGGGACTGAAAATTAAAAGCGGGTTTTTTCGCGCAGGACCGAGTTTCAGAAAAATCCCAGTAGGCCCGAAATGCATTGAATGTGAAATTGAAATGGGCACGGGCCTCCCTTTGAAGACCCGGCCCGGCCCGAGCCTGAATCAAATTCTTAAGGCCCGGCCCGGTCAAATTTTCAAGAGGCCCGGCCGGGCCCAATATTACTATAGAAAAAAAAAATTATTTTTTTCCTTATTCATTTTACCGCTTTGTCGCCATCTTCTTCTTATAAATACACATGAAATTAAGTTTGACAAACATATCAATAAGTGTCATATCGACAAAAGAGATGTGTAAATAATATAGCAGTGAATTATAGAAATATTTTTACCAATCCATATTAAAATTTGTTTTAAATCGTTACTTTTCGGGCCTACCGGGCCTGCGGGCTTTTAGCCTGACCCGGCACGAAAAAAAGGCCGATTTCGATTTTGTAAGACTTAACAGATTTAACATAATAAATTATCATTTTACTGGTATTAATCTGGTAAAAAAGTACAGGGGTCTATTAACTTTGTCATAAAAAAAAATGTGCGTAACAGCCATGTCCGTCTGTCCGTCCGTCTGTAAGAGCGCCTAGATCTCAGAGACTTTAAGAGCTAGAGACTTCAAACTTGGTATGTAGGTCCGTCTATATTGCAAGCAGATCAAGTTTGTTTTAAATTTTGGCCACGCCCCCTTGAACGCCTTAAAATCAAATAAATCTAAATCATTAGAGCGTTCTAATTAAGCATAGACCAAGCCAATATTATCCGCCATGTGTGCTGAAACTTTCATTGCGATCGGATAATAAACAGCGAAGATATTAAACAACTAAATTTGCCTATATTTGCGTCGCCTTAGCAGCAACAATTACAAAACAATTAGACACAACAATGAAGTTTGACTTATGGTCCAGTAATAATGAAACCTACAATAAACAATTAGTCATAAAATAGCTCTGTGGCAGAGTGTGTTGAGCGTCCGTTTTTTTCAAAAATTTGCATTTGGGCCATGGGTCCCGGGTTCAAATCCGTCATTGACAGATTTTTTATTTTTATTTTTATTTTTTAAATATTTATTATTAATGTATGCTCGACTGTAGCACCGCCCACTAGTTAAACTATAATTTTGTTTGACTATTTAGTATATACCCTTACCTGAAAATTTGATCAACCTCAATGTCTTATTCGTGGATAATCTCTTTAATTTTGTTTTTAATATACAGTCCGGTATGCGAGTCAAACAGCTGGACTATTCCAAGAGCTTTTACTATGATCTCAGTATTTGCAAATGTAGACTTCATCATTTGCAGGATAATACCCAATATGGATTTCTCCATTCTGGTCGCTACGTCACTTTTGAGTGATATCAGCTTCCGCTTAACAGAATCCTTTATATCCTCTTTTATAGCCATTTCTTTGACTCGAACATGCGCAGAGCATTGTATATTGGGATTAAAATATCGCAAAACCCTTCGCCACCCAATAATAAAAATGGCCTGCCATCGGTTGTCACAATTTTTACAAGAGATGCAATTATTGTCTCTTCATTTGTCTCATAAGAGATTATGGGTTTTTTGACATTTTTTTCCACTTTGTCCATCAAATTCTCAGCTTTCATCGAATTAAAAATGTCTTCATGCTTTGCATTTGAATGCCGTTTTAAATTGGCAACAAGGCGGCCAACTAGCTTTGCTCCACATATGTTGCATATTGATTGATTTATATTTTTATCAATTTAAAAAAAAAAATGCACTTCACGCCTCATTTTGAAAAACTTGCACAAATTACTTTAAATCAATTAATCCGAGATTTTTCGATGTAATGGGTCTTGACTGAACACATGAGCCGAGCAAACGAACAAAAACGCACGTCGGTTGAGCGTCGAGCAAGTCAAAGTCGAACCAAGTGTGAGGGTTTTTTGAAACAGTTTCGCATTGTGTCAGTGAACGAGTGATTTTTTTCTGACAACTAGCACGATTGAGACCGAATCTTACGAGCTCTGGTTTATTGAGATATGTTACCCAGTTCAACAGAATATGCATCTGGGGTGATCTTATACATTCTGACCAAGTTTGGTTAAAATCGGTGTGCTATATCATATATCTGCCATAGGAACAATCAGTCGAAAACCAAGCTTTAGTATGAAAAACTTTTTAGTTCATTGAGATATCTAAACCAATTTATAAGAATATGCATCTGGGGTGATATTATAAATTTTGACCTAGTTTGGTTGAAATCGGTCTGCTATATCAAATAGCTGCCATAGGAATAATCAGTCGAAAATCAAGCTTTATTATGAAAAACTTTTTTGTTTTATTTGGTTGAAATCGGTCTACTATATTATAAAGCTGCCATAGGAACGATTGGTCGAAAATGTATACTGAGTATGCAAATTTTTGTTGTTTCTGGAGATACTACAATCAGACTCACAGATTTGGAGTATGCTCGACTGTAGCACCGCCCACCTCGATAATCAAAATCCGACCACTGGTTTGAAAGATAAATAAATTTTACAAGTTTAGACGCCTCAAAATGAGATGAAAAATCAGTCCTTTTGGTTGTTTGTTTGTATCAAAGCGTTGAAATAGCTTATATTTGTGAATGTGGATCTATTCCCCATCAAAAAACTAGAAACGTTTGTTTTACGACTTTTTCGAAAAATCGCTAGTTTAGCGGGAAATCGGTAAAACGCGTTAAAATTGACACGCCCACAGTATCCAAACGATAGAAGCTACAGATATGTTCTATAAGTCGTTGGAAAGGTATTTTGAAGGGCTTTCAGGCATACCTTTAAACTTTTTTTCTAAAGCATCACACCTTTTGGCGATTTAAAAAAAAACGGCTCTAACGAATTTTTTTAATTTTTATTAAGTTTGAGTATGACTAATTTCGCGTTTTTTTATGTGTGACACATAACGTTTGTTTGGGTGTGTTTGGAAGATATTACCTGTTATATAAACTCCTTATAATTTGAATGCCTTGTGCCCATTGAAAATGGTCAAAATAGGATTTAGTACGAAAAACTTTTTCTCTGTTTGAGATATCTCAACCTCAAGAATAAGCATCAGAGATGGTTCCATACATCCCGACCAAATTTGGTTGAAATCGGAGCACGAAAACATTTCCATTCCCCAAAATTTCTGATATCTAATTTTGTGACGAACGAAATTAAATTGTATAAATAACTTATGCTAAAAAAAAACAGTTTGGCGAAGGAGGTTGAGAAGGTCTAACAGATATAGATGAAGAAGTAGGCAATACAATCGGAGTCCGATTTTTCTTTTTCACAATGTATTCCTTTATTTATTTATTGTAGCATGACTAAAAGCAGTCAGTAAAATTAAATTTATTTAGGCAAATTAAACTAAGATTAAAATTAAAAAGTAATAAAATAAAATTAAATAAAGCTAATGATTAAAACTAAAACGAAAAAGAAGTTAAATTAAATAAATTTAAATTTAAGTTTAAGTCTGGGGTAAGTAAGAGATTATAATTGATCTAACATTTGTTGCAAGGATTGGGGAAAACCCAGAAAAACCCAATCAAATCAATAGAAAATATTTAAGTTGTAATAGAAACTCACGGAAGATCACTGAGAAGTCGGAGACAAGTGAGATCAGAGATTTACCGGAGGTGATTAAAAAGAGAAGCTTTAATAAGGTGGAGACAGAGATTGTTTGATATTAAGTGGTATAATTCATTATAGTTAGAGCAGAGTACTCTAAAACGATTATGCAAAGCATAGTCAGTAGTGCATGTAGGCAAAAATAATGGAGCGAAGTTCCTAGTTGCCCTAAAAGGGACATTAAAGCTAACCCGTTCTAGTAATGATGGAGAGCTAATATCGCCATTAATTAACTTATGAAGAAAGATAACTCCAAGAACTGTTATACGGTGAGCAAGGGACGGAAGATTGAGAAGCAGACATCTGCTTGAATAAGGTGGCAAACGGAGATTTGGATTCCAAGCAAAATCCCGAGGTGCAAAAAGAAGAAATTTCTTCTGTATAGACTCAATTTGATCTTGATATACTTTGTGCTGAGGATTCCAAACACAAGAGCAATATTCAAGAATAGGTCGAACTAAGGAAGTGAATAATAGTTTTGTGACATACGGGTCATTAAATTCTTAAGACCAACGCTTTTTGTGCAGAGGGATAATGAAGGATTCTTTCCATATTGCTGGAAAGACAGTTGACGGTAGGGATAGATTGAAAAGAGTTAATAAAGGGCTTACTAGGGAACTATAACACTCTTTCAACACACAGCTAGGTATGTTGTCAGGGCCAGAAGAGTAAGAAGGTTTAAGTGTTTTAATTGAAGAGATAAGGCAACTATCGGTTATTGTAGGTAAAAGAAAAGAATTGGATGATGGACGAGAATAAAAATAATAGTTGTTAGTAGGCGATATAGAGGAATAAACAGATTGAAAAAAATCAGCGAAAAGATCGGACGCACCGAAATCATCGCCAACTTTATAATTGTTATGGAAAAAATTATTAGGTAATGAGGAATTTCGACATTTGAAGTTTACGAATTAGTAGAATTGTTTAGGATCCCGCGCAAATTGATGCTTGCAATGAATGAGATAATTTTCATAACACTGAGAATTTTTAATAGTGAAATTAGCTTTAGCTTTTGAATATTTTAAAAAGTCCAAATTAAATCCAGTCATTCGGAACTTTTTAAAATATTTTGATTTTAAATTTTATAGGTAAAATAATCTAGGAGTCAATCAAGCAGGTGTAAAGGAAACGGACTTAACAACACTTATAGGTATACAGACATCAAGAAGTGAATTAAGAGTGTGTAGAAGAAAGAGACAGCTAAGTTCACATCATTCGTGTTATATAGAATAGATCAATCTGTTGCAGCAATCAGTTGATTAAGCAAAGTGAAATTTCCTTTACGAAAACAACGGCGGTAATAGTATTAAATTTAAATAATAATACAAATTTTGAAAAATATTTTTTATACCCGTGCCCATTGAAAATTGGCAAAAAGGGTATAATGGTTTTGTGCAATGTATGTAACAGGCAGAAGGAAGCAACTCCGACCCTATAAAGTATACATATTCTTGATCAGTATCAATAGCCGAGTCGATTGAGCCATGTCCGTCTGTCTGTCCGTCCGTCTGTTTGAGTCAAAGGATCTCAGAAACTATATAAGCTAGAGACTTCAAACTTGGTATGTAGGTTCCTGGATAGCGGGCGCAGATCATGTTTGTTTTAAAATTTGGATCGGAACCCTATATCATATAGCCTAACTGAGACAATATGCATGTGGGATAGTTCCATAGATGTGATATAGCTGTCATAGGAACGATCAGTCGAAAATCAAGTTTTAGTATGATAAACTTTTTTGTTGTTTGAGGTATCTCAACCAAACTAACAAAATACGCATTTGGGATGGTATTCTACATCCTGACCAAGTTTGGTTGAAATCGGATATCAAATAGCTGCCATAGGAACGAATTTTAAGATATAGTACGAAAATTATTGTTGTTTTTAGAGATAAGTCAACCATACTCACAGATTCAGAATTTGCCATTTGGTTTAAATCGGTTCACTAGATCACATAGATGTAATACGAACAATTAGTCAAAAAGTTAATGCCGGATCATCACACCTTCGGCATGCCTAACGTAGCGCACATACGTATGATCTATCGGAGAGCCAGAGTACAGGGTATTCTACAGTCGAGCACACACGACTGTAGCCGGAGCCCCCTAGTTCTCTATGTAAATAAAATAATGAAATGGAATTGTCAATCTCTTCATGCGGTCTATAATTTATATGAATTCATGGGGAGCAGCAAACATCATAAGCAGCAAAAAGTTGAACAGTTGCTGCTGCTTCGAAAGCAGCAGCAGATCAAAATGAAAAATTCTTAAAAGCCTACTGCTGCTTCAGCTTCGACTTTCGTTGCTGCTTCGAAAGCAGCAGCAGAGCAAAATCAAAAATTCTTAAAAGCCTACTGCTGCTGCTGCTTCGACTTTCTTCGGCATTCGTTTTATGCTTTTACTTTGAATGCGACTTTCGTTTTTTTTCAGAAGCATAAGCAGAAGCAGCAGCTGATATTGAACAGTTGCAAACAGTCAAAGCAGTGAAAAGTCAAAAATGTGTAACTTTTCCTGTTTCGACTGAAGCATTTTAAACACTGTTTTTTTTTTCTGACAACTAGCACGAGTGAGACCAAATCTTACGAGCTCTGCTTATTGGTCTTGAGGACGGGCCTGCTTTACCACTGCGAAAATTTTCGCCTTCTACCTTCGACACCCTTTAATTTTTGTGGAGTTAACACCTTGCGAAACGTTTTTTTTTCCCCCTAAGTATCTAGTTTTAATAAAATCAAATTTTGATTCTCTTAAAACGTGATAGCTATAGCTAAATTGGGCTGCACCGGACCTTAAGGTTCTTGTAACTAATGGTACTACCAATAGGTAGAAACGTAGACCTACGTGTGTCATGTCAGACCACTGTTCTACGACCGACTTTACAAAACCACTATCATTCCATCGAGGATAATTTTTTTTGTAGTACGGCTTGGAACTTCTCAATCTTGCTCGTACTTGTCCAAATTTTCAAATTCAGGAGCTTAGATCTGCAATGACAATAGTTCCCTAAAATTGTTATGTTTGCTAAGCAACTGGCACTGTATCATGATACCAATCTCATTGTATAGAATGCTACTTAGCAGCTATTATTAACTGTTTAATGAATACACACACACTATTCGTCCGAAAAATATTTAAGTTTTTGCAAACTTGATAGGCCCGACCGAGGTCGAGAGCACCCAGCAACCAGTCGGCCCATTGTGGTGTCTGATGAAACTGTGGGATTAGTTATGGTGAGGAGGGTTGATATAAGAGAGGAGGTATAATGGTTTGGTCTAAGTTCTCTATATATATGAAAAGGGTTGATAGGATATAGTAGAGGAGGTATGAGGATTCTAGGAAAAGTGCCAGATCCTCCAACTGTACGTTCGCGAGACTGCCCGGATCGTCAAATTAATACTTCACGAGGCGCCGGATACGATTTCGAAGATGTGCAGGGCAGTCACAAAGAAGGTGTTGAACACTCTCCATCTCCTCTTCGTCCCCACAGGTGGGACAGAAGTCTTGGTACGGTAGCAGTGTCCCGTCAAGACCCCTTTCAATATTCTTATCCTGTTCTTGTCAAAGTGTTGGAGTTCCGAAGTTTGCTATGGATTGTATCTTGGCCAGAGTGCTCTTGTTACCACGCAGCCCAGTACAGCTGTCGAGTGTCTGTCTGCCATGGTCCTCTTAGTTCTTGCAAGTTCCGAAAGAGCTTACTGGATAGGCTTATGTATATCTGTCACCGCGTAACTTTCCGGCAGCGCTGATCTACTCCTAGCACACTTATCAACCATCTCGTTGCCCGACACCTCCGTGTGTCCAGGCACCCAGATAAGTCTCATAGAGTGTTGTAGACCCCAGCTCCAGCTAGGCGATGAAGGCTTGCAATGCCCTTTTCATCCTCTCCTTCGAGTTTATCTTCCAGGAGAGTTTAGAGTCGAGGATTACTCAGTCTTATGTGGGTTTGACCAGACCATTTTGGTCTGCCCATTGCAGAGTCAGGCCCAGTGCGTTGTCTAAGAGATCACTGATTGTAGGCAGAAAATTGCCAGTTACCAGTAAGGCCAGGTCGTCCGCATAGGATGTGTCTCTGCATCCTGTCTATTTTAGTCGTAGAAAAAGGTCATTGAGGACAATATTCCACAACAGGGGAGATATGACTCGCCCCTGAGGGGTGCCTCTCGTTGCCTTCCTTCTAATTGTCGAGGTGCAGTGTTGGGCGTTGATCCCTCTGTAGCAATGCATGTTGCTAAGCCATTGAGTGATCATCGGATGTGACCCAATTTTGACAAGTGCAGTCGATATTGACTCAATACTGACATGCAGTGCGGTCTCAATTGAGACAGGCGTGTTGAGCCCCGCTGAATAACTGAAGCTAAATATTTAGCTTTGTTCCCAGGTAGAAATCCAGTGTTTACTGTAAAAACTATAATAGACTGATGGGTCTGTAGTCCTTTGGTGAGCAGTAGTTTATCTTCCCTGCTTTGGAAAAGAATGAATGCCACTTTCACTTCTCGCTAGCTTTTTGAGATATATCCCGTTGCGAGAGATTTCAAATAGCCATGTCAGGAGGTATAGACACACTGCCTGCAACATGGCCGGTTTGATGTCAATGTGGAATGACCTGATAGTCCAGATTATCTTTTCTACGCTTACAATGTTGGTTATTTTGACCATGTTCATCTCCCCGCCGATAGTGAAAGTGGTGGCCCCACCTTCGTCATCAGTCATCAGTCGAGCCAATTTTTATTTTAATAAACATTTCTTACATATGACCAACAGGTCTTGCATTTTTATAACGACAGTTTTCTAATCAAATTATAACTTGGTTGACTTTTTTAATTTTCAGATTTAAAAGTAAAACCAATTTATGGGATCATTTAATTGGATCGGCCACCGGTTTTTTCTTAACCCAAAAAGGTTATGATATGGTCCATCAGCTATACAAGGAACGCTCTGGCGAATTCGATAGTGCACAACATATAATTGAAAAATCTCTTCGCAACATCAAAGAAGAGACTAAATGGAGTGAAGAAAATCTTCCGGTTATCAAAGCATGGCTGGATAACTTTTTATTAAATATTTCAATTTGAATGTAATTGTTTTGCGAAAATCGAAAATAAAGTTGTTATATTAATTTATGCCTAACATAAACATTTAATATTAATAAGAATATTATTTTATTATTTGGCTCTTAGCCGCCATATTGGAGCACAGTCTGATGTATGTACTATCTTTTATTCGCAAAACCTCGGCTGTTTAAATTCCCAATCAGAACAAAATAAAATTAAGTAGTTAGTAGGTTAAATTAGTTAGATATGATAATAAGGAAGCTTTAATAGTGAGCGGAGAGCACTCGTAACTATTCGGATGGGACAGACAATTATAATCGGCACACAGAATACGAAGAGGTTAGTGCAATTCCAAGTTAATAGTGCAAAGCGGTAGATACAGAGGATTAGAGTTACGAGTTCATATAAAATATGCGTTGAAGGTTATTTCATCCAACAAATTAGCCGAGTCTATATAGTTGTGCAGTAATTTATGGATGAACATTACTACGGTTAGTAAGAGAATGAACATTAAGTAAGAAAAGTCTACGAGAATTTGAAGGCAACTGAATTTCTTTGTTCCAACTCAAGCCACGCAGAGCAAACATTAAAAATTGTTTTTGTACCGTATTTTCGAGACCGTACGCCTGATCTGTACCCAAGAATCGGACGAACAAGAGACGTGTAAATAAGTTTAGTAGTATAAGAATCGTCAAATTCCTTGGACCATCGCTTAATAAACCCGAGAATTCCCATTGCATTATTCACTGGTATAGCAATAGGTTTATCAAGTTTCAGTCGATAAACAGAGCTTGACGAAGTTCGAATACCTAATTGCATGAGAGTGAGATAAAAAAGATGGAAGATCATTTATAAATAACGTGAAAAGTAATGGTCAAGATGACCTTGCGGTACTCGAGAAGTAACTTTAACGGACTTAGAAAATGAATTTTTGAAAATAGCACCTTGTTTTCTGTTAGTTAAAAAACTGAAAATTCGAAGGAGAAGGCTGTTTGGAAAACCAAGAAGGTCAAGCTTTTTAATAAGAAGTGCGTGATTGATAGTATCGAAAGCTCTACTAAAGTCCGTATAAATAACATCAGTTTGCAACTTTTTCTTTAACTTTTTAATCACTAGAGAAGTAAACTCTAGAAGGTTAGTGGTTGTGAATCTACGTCTCATAAGCCCGTGTTGAGTAGGTGAGGTAATAGAACTACATAAATGTTGGAGATGAAAAGTTATTATTTTCTCAAAAATCTTCGGAATTGCAGACAGCTTGGAAATACCTCTATAATTCTGAACGTCGGACATAATACCCTTTTTGTAAAGAGGCATACTATAAGAGTCTTTCCATGGCTCTGGGAAAGAGGAGGAATCAACGGACAAAGTAAACAACTTATGTAGTGGTCTACATAAGGATTCCGCACAGTACTTTAGCACAGAACCAGGCACATTATCAGGACACTGTTTTGGCATTACCAATGGGTCAATCCTGTTAATAAAATTGTAAACAGAATTAGTTTGTACCAAACATAGCTCAGAGAGACCATCAGTAAATTCATGTAAATTTTCAGGAATAAATGAATGCGAGTCATTGGGGGAAAACCATCAAACATCGGACTGACTTAAATCACCTAAGACCAAGAGCAAGTCAGTAATAGAGACTAAGAATAATACAAAATTTAATAGCAGTCAGATGATTATCGTATACTATTACATCAAAAACGGTTCGAATGTAAGATAAATTAAATTTATCCGCCAAGATATCAGGATCCTGTATATTGTTTTCAATATAAGCCTTAACATCATACGAAGACTGATCTTTGGAAAGCCTAGAGACAAAAACATGTTTCTTAGGTTATGGGAGAGGAATGCCTTGGAGACGCTTAGACGAGCCTAATTGACTTCGATTTTTAAATGTTTATGAAAAATATGTTTTTATTTATTTGTACGAACATTTTTTGTGATACCGATACTAAAAATTTACACTTTTGAATGCTTGAAAAATACTGCTGAATGCAAAAAACAGTAATCAGGTATCTTGATGGTGATATACTTGCCAGCTGCCTTCAATAAATGTAGAAGATTGAAGAGGGTTTTACCGACGTAAATGACGTACTGATGGTGAGTTTGAGGAAGACAGTTTAGAGATTTAAAATTTTTGAGGAAATAGTCAGGTTTGACGGGAAAAAGCTAAATTTCGTGAAATAGTAGAGATTTTGCATGAAGAGCTAATTTGCGAGTTTCGTACTAAAGGTTAATTTAAATCCGATTGTTCCAATTTCAGCTATATGATATAGTAATCTGATTTAAGTCAAACTTGGTCACGATATAAGAGACACCCCCAAACATACAATCTGTGAGTTTGCTAAGATGTCTTACGAAACAAAAAGTTTTCCATACTAAAGGTTAATTTCCTCTGATATATCCTATGGCAACTTTAGGATATAGTCATCCGATATCAACAAAAGTTGGTCAGGATGTAACAGGCAGTCCCGTATATACAATCTGTGAGTTTGGTTAAGATATCTTAAGAAAGTTTTTCGTACTAAGCAATTCCACGACCTTTGACCCCGAATTTAACTTACAGGTCGAATTTCGTCTTATTGCACGATAAAATTGTCTCAGCTATGTTGTGTACAATTTTCAGCTTTCTACCTGTAGCGGTTGGGCCTACATCTTAATTCTATGTCAGTGAGTCATTCAGTGAATCAGTGAGTCAGAACAAAAAGTTGAATCACTACGGACGGCAATCCGCGCTAGTGACGAAAGCATCATGAAGGATGCGAAAGACGACTATCAAAGCGGACGGCAGTCCGCGATAGTGACGAAAACATCACGAAGGGTGCGAAAGGCGACTAGCAATATATACAGCAAGAATGGAAATTTGCTATAACTGTCCGATCAGATCGAGCTATATACCGATCGGAAGGTATAGTCTTAACTAACAAAAGTGCATACTTAAACTTTTGGAAACTCTTCTGGTTCGTGAGATATTCAGGTATAACTGAGAGGGGCTAAATTTAGATGATTGCAGCAAATGGGGCCGTTGGAGTTTTTTGGTAAAATTTTTGCCTTAATCTTAAAAATTAATTTGAAATTTTTAGTGGCCTTCCCAAAATGAGATGAAAAGTCTGTTTGTCTGTTTGTTTGTATCAAAGCGATGAAATAGCTAAAAAGTGTGAATGTGGATCTATTCCCAAACATAAAATTAGAAACTTTTGTTCTATGACTTTTTCGAAAAATCGCTAGCGGGAAATTGCTAAGACCCGCTAAAACTTAAACCACACAGTATCCAAACGACAGAAATGTTTTATATACCGTTGAAGAGGTATTTTGATCTTTTAGGCATACTTTTTATATTTTTTTCTGGAGTACATAGGTAAAAATCTACAGGTGAAAATATATTTCTTTGGCGATTTAAAAAAAATCTTCCCCTCAAATCACTTTAAGATATGTTATATATTATAGTCAATTGAATTCCGCGTTTTTTGATATATTACACATTTCTGTGAAAATTCGTTTCGGCAAGATATTACCTGTTAACTATATATACCTTTACATTGCTTGCTTAGAAAAATCCGCTTGTTAAGCATAAACTCACACCTGCAACATGTGATTTTTCACGAAAATATGCAAAAACGCCAATAAAACACAAATACTAAAAATTTCAACTAATAGAGTATTTTAAATACGTTTATTAACTTTATCCATATTAACACCTTTGATAAAGCTTACAAAACAAACACAATACACTCTGAAAGTTTCAATTATTTTTCCCGCTCTTTTTCAGTTTACATGGCAACTTTCAATCAGCTGACTTTGAGAAAGCTCCAAATATTAAGAATAGTCCCTAAAAATAAAAAATTAAATTTTTTTTTCTCTCTGGAGTATTTAGAATGCTATCGGTTGGTCACACAGACACGAGCAGGGGCATGCCGAATGCGAGCTGCCAGCCTGCTGCGAGCGTACGATTTGAATCAGTGCTAGAGCTGGTAAAACATCGATAGTGGTGATATTCGATATTTTCAACGATTTCCAAACAAAAATTCGATATAGTCGATAGTATCGTTTTTCCAATGTCTTTTTATTAAAAAAAAATAGAAGTAGTAGTACTAGTCGAAGTATTCAGTCTTTCAAAAGATATCACAAAAATTAAAACAATAATTCAAATTACAAATACATAACTATACAAAATGAGCTTAAATTAATTGGAGATCCAAGAAAAGTAACAAAAATTAATTGAAATAATAACAAAAACAAAAAATTAAAAAAATATATAAAAATAAAAATAAGTTATTCAGAGTTCCATAGGTACTTGTTAAGGAACGTTAGCATTTCAACATTTTTGGCTTTTACGCTCTGCGATCACTAATTATAAGTCCAGCCTTGCAGAACATTCTTTCAGACTCAGTTGAGATAGCGGGAATGCATTGAAATGTATGTAAATTTTAAACAATATCAGCTTTTATATTATTAAATATACTTACCTTCCAATACTCCAAAGGATTTGTGTCTTGGGTTGAGTGTAGCTCCAATATCGCGTCTACCCGTTCTGTCCTCGGTACATTATTAATACTTTTCTGCAAAAAATCAAATAGTTTTGATTCTGAGGAAGCTAAATTAGTTGGTGTTGGCGGCTCCAAAGGCACAATGTGTGATTTTTTTGAATTTGGCTAAGGTATTTTCCGTTGCTTTCAATCCATATGTTGCATTGAATGGCTAACTAGCAATGCTCCCAGTTTTGGAATTGTGCGAGTGATTTCATAAGGCATGAGTCATATTTTTACACGATCAGTTAAAAACTCCAGAATCTCAATACCTTCGGTAGTTTTAACACTAATTATTGCGCTATCCAAGTTATTAAGTAAGCCGCATACAATTGGCACAATTAACGAGATTGTGACGCTGTTATTTGATAAATCCTTCCGAGTGGCATTGTCAAATGGACCGAGTAACAGAATTAACTCTTTAAACAACGATATTTCATCTGCTGCTAATGGATGTGGTGCCTTAGAAATAGTAAGGAGTACTTTAGTTATTACCTCATTGGACAGGAGAATTCTCTCAACCATGAGAAAGGCACTATTCCACCTTGTTGGCACTTCTTGAATTAGGGTGTATTTGTGCTCTGTTTCTTGTACCTCTTTAAACTTGCTCAGCGCAATTGAACTTGATTTAAAGTACGACACAATTTTTTGCACTTTGGTAATATGTGCTTTATGCAATCAAGAGCAAGAGCATCCTGCACAACTAGGTTTATGGTGTGAGCAAAACAGGGTAAATTTTTCTTTTTAAGTATCTCGCAAGCTTTTCTCATCGAGTTAGCATTATCACTTGTGATTACTGAAATTTTGTCGTAAATATTCCACTCATCAAATACAACATTCAGAGAGTCTGCAATATTTTGGGCAGAATGATTGAAGCTCTCCTGCAAGGGTTGTGTTGCCAAAACCACAGTCCTCAAAATAGAATCCATTGAGATTAAATGGCAAGTCACAGTAATGTACGCCTCATTGCCCTTGACGTCCAACAATCTGTTGTGATCGCACAACTTTCAACAGCGTCAATCATTGCGAAAAGTTTTGTTTTCATTTCGTTGTACAGCGAGGTTATATGCACGTCTCTTAGGGTTTTTCTTGACGGCAGAGTGCACCGTAGATCGAGAGTTTTAACAAACTTTCGGAATCCTGTCTTAAACAATTGAAAAAGGTTGCATGTCCAGCACCACAAGTTCTGCTAAGGCTCTGTCGATTGCTTTTTTTTTCTCAGAAGACGACTCATAGTTGTTTGATAGGAATGGCACAATGGTTCGTGTCGTGTGAGGTACTTCATCCAACTTAATTGCAGGATGCAATATTTTCATGTGATCGAATAAGTTCGAAGTGTTTTGTACATATTTGCACAATGTACACACTTCGCCGTCATTCCATTTTGCGAGCGCTCAAAATGTCCCCAGCCTTTTGACATTCCAATTTGACGCCTTTTACTTAGTTACGATTCTGCGTCGCTGTCATTGTCAGAATCTGCCAAATCAGTAATATAATAAGTATTTGCACTTTGCTATAAATAAATCGCAGTACTCACCCTTTGACGCTTGTGCTTGTCAAAAATTGGTCCATATTTTACCAACTTCCAGCCGCCAACACCATTTAAATATTTTGCACTTGCGTCAAAAAAAAAGATGCAGCAACGAGGACCACTCTCGTTCACTATCGAAGTCAAAACATCGATAGTGTAAATTAAATATATAAAAATTCGATATATCGATA
Organism: Drosophila rellima; assembly: GCA_035043635.1. Taxonomy (NCBI): domain Eukaryota; kingdom Metazoa; phylum Arthropoda; class Insecta; order Diptera; family Drosophilidae; genus Drosophila; species Drosophila rellima. The sequence goes on from JAWNMV010000605.1 coordinate 197,870, forward strand.
GGTAAACTGCTGGTAGATTTATTTTGACCTTTCAAAACATCGATTCAATCAGTGTTTCGACTAGTCGAAATATTTTTAATGAGAAATGGCGGCCAACCAATTTTTATAAAAAGTGCCTAGGAAAGCTACGTTACTATATCGCCCCCTGATTTTTCTTTCTCGCAAATATGGGTTCACCCAATATTTGTGCCGTTTGCGCTCCTGCTCTTCTTCCTACTCTTTCAGAACAGCATATAAGTGACCATTAATCCCATAATTAGGGTATTAGTTGCTGCCACTTCTTATATCATGTTCATTTGGTCCATTTTCTCACTTTACAGAGATTTTTGGTGTTATGCTGTCACACTGCAGTTTGTAAGCCAGATATCAAAATATTGAACATTTTGAGCGCCAAAAATGTTTTCAGCTACTTAGTACTTTGCTTAAGGATTAAAAAAATAGCTAATTTGCTGTAAAACAAGTTTTGTGAAAACATTTTTGGGCAGTTGTTACGAAGGGATCTCAGACTGTTGGCAGACAGTTTCTAGAGCTGTCAAGTAACTTTTATTGCTTTTCGCGCCACAAAATAAAAGTTTATTTTTTTTATATTAGCCATACAAAATCAAATTAAATTAAATAAACAAAATAAGAAAAAAATTATAATTAAAAACCCATTGTTCTGCAATGATAAAATTAAAAAAGTTGCTAAACAAACCCTAGGGTAATTTAATCCGAGAAGGTGCCAACCCTTAGCAGCCGAGTTCGAAAAGGTTGTTGAAATAGCAAAAAAAAAAATTGAGGTGTATGATTGAAATCATTATTTATCATTATCATTCATTAGCACTATTTTTTCAATGCTAGTGAAATGAAATTTATATTAGCACTACTCTTTTCAATGCCAATGAAATGACAAATTCATTAAAAAGTAGTTAATTAGGAACAACTCTGATACATACAAAACAAACAGTACCCGTACCCAAACAGCCGTTCGGCACGCCGAAGATTTGATGCCCTTGCAGATCGCTTTTAGCCCAATTGTTTTTTTTTTTTTTTTTTTTAAGCAGT
>JAWNMV010000606.1:0-89152 GCA_035043635.1 Drosophila rellima
TTTGTTATGTTAGTTAAATTTATTTATTGTTTGCCAGATATGGGTTACAATTTTAACTTAATGTCGGATTAATAACGCGACGTGTATTTAACAGAATGACGACTTGTTGCCGGAGTTGTGACGTGTGCTATCGACGACGGTTATTTCAGAACTTAATTGAACATTATAAAAGTTATCAAGAGCTAAATACAAAATATGACAATTTAAGACATAATAGCATGCAGCCAAGTCGTGGTTGGCAAGCCGACCAAGCCTATGCGCGATAACGGATACTGCATAACAGAGGCATCCGATTACCGCCGTTGCCGTCTGCAGCGGGAATGCTGACATGGCGTTCCCACGCTTCAGCATTGCGCGTGCAAGAGTTCGTTAACTACTCCCCCCTCAATTGAAGGCCGCCCTCGGCCGATGCTATTTCGGCGATCACCTCGTTCATATTCCTAGCAGTGATCCTCTTCTTGAAGATGCGCCAAGAGACGAAGCCGATGCAGATGATTAAGACGCAGGCTGCGCCAAGGAAAAGCCACATTATAGTTGTATTGATTCTGCTAACCTCACCCCAGACCTCCTGAATCGTCTCCAAATTACGTTCATTCAGTCAATGAAGGTACGGGAGACTAAGCACGTCCTGATGACCTGTGACACTCAATAAGGGGGACTCTGCGATGCCTGGGACCCGGTTCTGGATGCTGTTGTGGTTAATGTATTTTGTTCCGTTAACCGTAGCCCAATCGTTGAATGTGATTAGATGCTGTACCATGCACCCACCTCTCAGTGCATTGTCCACGCACACCAATAGCGATGCGTCGTTGGCGATGATGATTCCGTCGTCTATCCAAGTGATAGCATGCAGGTGACTCGGCTGGATTTGGCAGTGAGCCACTCCGTCCGCATGGAGATCTCTGGCGCATGATTTGGCCGTTGACAGCTGACAAAAGGTTGTTCTCGGGGTAGTCATGCAGTTCTTCAATGCCTGAACCTGGCCTTCGCATACGGCGATGGTGTTGATATCCAATAGCAGCACATGATTCTCATGCGAGACCGAATACAGTGTGACCTTTTGGCAAATATGCTTGACTTTAGGAAACGTAATCATAAAATAGATCATGTTCGTGGACTGCAGGACTTTCACGGACGACACGGACATAAGGTCAGGAATGGGGGTATTTGTGGGCTCCTCAAGCCAAACGGATTTAAAGTTTGCGTGGTCTAAAATATTTGGACTGACAATGTTTGCCTTAGCAAGGGTTATGGCGAGCATTATGTTTTGTAACTCCATTAGCAACATTCTATTCCTGGCTAAGAGCGTTTCATATAAGTGCCCGGAATCAATTTGATTATTTTTTGTGGTTTTCAAAATTTTGTTGACGGTAAAAGTTAATTGGTTGATTTGATCCTGTACTCTGGAATTAATTACGACCTGCCTATTGTTAGAGCTTACAAGCTGTGCCTCAGTGATCCTAATGTTTTCTAAATCCCTAGCGTCGGGTGTACCTGCCACCACCTTCAAGACAGATCCTAGAAAATCTAGACTCCTAGCCACCCTGTGGTGTACGCCGAGAGCTACAATCAAGTCTCCGATATGTTCAGCATCCACATTTAGGAGTTTTTTCATGTGGGACTGTGGGAACATCTCGCAAAGTTTTATTGTTTCATCGACCATTCGCTCATACTCCGATACGTTTACCGAGTGCGTGACGTAGGCAAATTCTTCCCATCCGAGGAATTGACCTTCTATGATCGGGATGTACTTAGCATGAAAGTAGTGAGTAACGTGCGCCAAGGTCATCGAGACGGAGAACAATACTAGAAGACCAAACCTGTGGATTGAAAATTGCTATATTTTTTGGCTAAAAAGCTTACATTCCTAGTGTCTAATGACCACCACCAAACTTAATTAACTAAAACGCCAAGTGGCTAAAAAGCTTACATTCCTAGACCCTTAACATGAGGGCAAAACTTTTTATAGAAGGTTAATAAACCGAGATTTTTACTTAAGGTTGTCCTTGTGGACCACCCTCCCAATAATGAGAACCGTGGTTCCCAGGTCAGTTTCTACAGCTTTCCGAACGACTCTGATTCGGTCCGAGACTGGTTCTCTCTAGCTCTGCGTGTGTTTTGAGCCCTTTTGATTCTATCCTGAATCTCTGTTAGTGCTTCCCCTTGATGAGATTTCATAACATCCACTGGTCTTTTGTTAGTTACTGAGTGAATTGTCTTCTTGTATTCGCTTGTAGCCAACAAAATGACCTCAACAGTGTCGCTTATGTTTTTTGCGATCTTCAGACACCTAGCAAGCTCAAGCAGGGCGCTATGAAAGCGCTCGACCTGTCCGTTAGAAACACTATGTAGGGTCGGTGCATTTGAAATGCTCACACCATAATTGTTCATTAGGAGCGAGGTAATCGTCTGGGAGTTTAAAGACATTGTCGCTGTAGATTGTTTTGGCTGCCGGGTAGAAATTCATAGGCTGTAATATGGGTACTTTGAAATCTTCTATGTGTTCGTGATTGAATTGGCTGGACTATGGCGAATTTCGAAAATTTGTCAACGCATATTAAAAACAATTTTTTGTCTGTTGAGAAAATGTCTACATGTAATATTTCCCCTGCAAGTGAGGGAATCTGAGTCTCCCCGAGTTCCTGTATTTTAGGATGTCTATCATATTTTGCCCTTGCGCAAATCTTGCAATTCAGCACAATTTCATTGGCAATCTTACTCATTTTTGGGAAATAATATTCCTCCAGGACCTGTTTGACATTTTCTTGGGCTGCTCTGTGAGCCCTGTTGTACTCTGTGAGGAGGATTTCTCTTCGCTCACTATCACTGAAAATATCCGTAACTCGGCTTTGGTGCAGAATTGGTCGTCGGAAACTTCCGAACCAATTCATCCTGGATGCCAAAGTGTGCAAGTCACTCAGTAGTGCATTTACCGCATTAGGCTTGACTACTTCCCATAACTCCTCAACCAGTGATTCTTCGCAGGTGTAATTTATTGCGTGTCGCCTTTAATTTCCAAACAGAATGAAGCTACGCTTCGACGGAAAGCTCGACTCCTCGATAACTATCTGGTTTTGGAAATAATTTAATGGTTTATCGGTAGATTCAATTGTGTAGGTCAGGGAAAGTTCACTGTGAGCCGTGGCAATGCATGATTCATTATCATGGTGGCTCAAAGCGTTAAGCTGCTGCCTGGATAAAGCGTCAGCGACCAGATTTTCTTTGCCTGGCTTGTAGAATATGCGTACATTGGATTCGTCAATGCGCGCCTTCCATCGTTTGATTTAAGCATTAGTGTTACCCTCAGACACGGCGAAGGCCAGAGGCTGATGGTCAGTGAAGATGCTAAGATCTTTCACCCCGTATAAATAATGGCGCAATTTGCCAAGGGCCCACATGATAGCTAGTAGATCCCTTTTGTTTGTGGCATAATTAATCTCTGAACTCTTCAGGGTCCTGGAGATCATTGTTATGGGACGCCCTTCTTGGGAGAGGACTGCTCCTATTCCATATCCGAAAGCGTCTGTCGTTAGATCAAACGGCTTCTTGAAATCGGGATATCGGAGCATGACATCTCCAGATGCCAGTATGTTTCGCAGTTTTTGAAACGTGCTGCGTTGGAGATCAGAGAATTCCACCGGAATTTTTCTTGATCGGTGTCTACTGACTGACCCATTTTCACCCTTTAGGATGTCTGAAATGGGTTTTGCTATCGCTGCAAAATCTTTGATAAAACACCTGTAATAGCTAGCGAGTCCTAGGAATGATCTTACCTTAAACGCCGTCTTGGGCTCCGGGAAATCTTGTATGGCCTTAACTTTCTCTGTGTCGGTTGTGGCACTATCGCAAGTGAAAACAAATCCAAGAAAATTCACGATTTCTCAAAAAATTTTGATTTTTCCTTGGACACTCTCATGTTTGCTTCATACAGACTTTTCAATACTCAATCAACATGTCTTACGTGCGATTCCTCATTATTTGAAAAAACAATGACGTCATCTACATAGACATAGCACGGTTTGCCGATTTTCTCTCGCAATTTGTCGTCAATCGCTCTCTGAAAAATGCTGGCCGCATTTTTCAGGCCAAAGGGAAGTCGACAGAATTCGTACTTCCCTCCGTTTACTGTCACGTTCTGAAAGCGTGATTTGGTGGTAGCCAGATTTCAGGTCTAAGGTCGAAAAGTACCTGGCTCTACCTAGATTTGCCAGAATCATGGAGATATTGGGCATGGGATACCTAAATTGAATGGTTCTCTCGTTAAGCTTTCCAAAGTCCATTACGAGGCGCATGTTTCGATTACCCCTTTCATCCGTGCCCTTTTTATCAACCACCCAAATGGGGTTGTTATAGGGAGAAATGGATTTCTGAATTATACCATTCTTGAGAAGATCCTGAATTTCTTTGTTTACAAATTCAGCTGCACCCATGGGATACGGGTACAGCTTGGCATAGATCGGCTCTTGGTCTGCAAAAGCCTTTTTCCTACCCTCCAGCATTTTTAAAAATTTGCCTCTTATTGAAGGGGGCGCGTCAGCGCAATCTACATTAGTATAAATTGACTTTTGTGCACTTAAGGTACAATATCGGTTCTGATTGATTACCAAACTTGAGTAGGCTAGTGTTTAGACACCGTTGTGCTCCGACTTGCGTAAGCAGGTCGAGGCCTATAATCCCGTCAAATGTTGAAAGATCCGGGAGAAGAAAGAACGTCGCTTTCTGCCCAAACATTGATATATAGCATTTCTGCGATATTTTTGTAGCCCAACGTGTGGGCGAATGTAGTTTTTCGCTGCACCCGTGTCGATAAGAATTTTTATCTGTGCCCCCGCTACATTTCGCCTGATGAAAGGCAGCAGGCAGCTATAAAAAATTTTATAGCGTCTGAATCTTCATCTGATTCTTCAGCTATCTGCGCTTCGGCAGCCCTAGCGGCGGCTTCATACTCCTAAGGATCAACTCCTTGACCTTGGGTGGTATGGTTCACTCCCTGACGCTTCTGACCAGTTGATCGGTCAGAAGTGTTTGTTCGTTTATAGTCCTGAGGATTACTGGGGTTGACATAAGATGGAGCTTGTGATGGCATCAAGCAATTAGATATCGAAGGGTCAACTTCCATCGCTTCAGGTGCGTTATTGCTGTTTTGGACCCTACCACTACGTTGACTGGGCTGCCCTTGAGGTCTGTGCTGCTTAAATGCGGGTTTTTTGCACCGCTTGCGTTTGGCCTGCGCTCTTTTTCTTCCTGGCTTCGCGCGAAATTGGCAGCGAAAACATATCTTTAATGGTTCGACAAGACCTCTTGGGCGAGAGCCAGAGCCGAAGGGAAGTCTTTGAGTCTTGCCGCGAAAAGTACGTCTGTTAAACCGCGCTTAAGCCCCGATATGAACACCCGAAACGCATCGTCGCGAAATTTTTCACATAGGACTTTTGTCATACTTGATTCGTATGACATATTGACTTTATTCGTCAATAATGTCAGTTTCTTTTCGACCTCGTCATAGTACTGAAGCAAGGAGAGGCCACCTGTCTTAGAGTGCATAACTCTTGCTCGATGACGTGTATTGGCCGTTTGTCGCTATACGTGAAGTCAAGGCGATCTATTATCGCATCGAAATTTAATACTGTGCCGAATGAAGCCAGCGCAGCCTCAGCGGAGCTCTGATCTTGCTCCTTATTATGATCACTGCCTGATAATGAAGTCAACTGCCATCATATGGCCTAAATAATTTATATGCTGCCATCGCAGCTTGTCGCCAAGAAACGTAGGCTCCTCGTGCACCTGTAAATTCAGGCAGACATTTGATCGCGTTCAGCGGCTCATCGCAACGAACATTGTCTACGATTTGTATTTCTTGGAAAACTTTTATGGGAGGGGCAGTAATTGTCGAATCTGCTACCTTTTTTGTCATCTCAGAAATTTGGCTGTCTAAATGCCGGAGTTGTGACGTGTGCTAAGACGACGGTTATTTCAGAACTAAATTTAACATTATAAAAGTTATCAAGAGCTAAATACATCAAGAGCAAGCCGACCAAGCATATGCGCGATAACGGATACTGCATAACAGAGGCATCCGATTACCGCCGTGGCCGTATGCAGCGGGAATGCTGACATGGCGTTCCCACGCTTCAGCATTGCGCGTGCAAGAGTTCATTAACTTATATGTATATTTGTAATCTTGAACCCACGTACATCTGTACACACATTTGTATGTATGTACGCAAACTTAACCTATTCAATTTACACTATTTAATCACTAAACACCTCGCCCAACTGTACGATTACACTCGTAAACACAAACATATGCCAATTACTTATTTAAATTTTTTATTAAATTGAGCACCAATTTTGCAACCACATCGAACCATAAAACATACGTGCCGTGCAAACTATTCTGGGAGCACCAGGCAGTACACCTCACAGTCCAATAAAAATACCGGCCCTGCAGCCTTGAATTCGCTACCAGTTCTAAGCTTCCGTGTTACTTCTGATCCAAGATCAATTCAAGCTTTGACGATGTGCTCCAATGGGACATGAACCTTTTCCAAGTGGTCCCTACTCGGGCGGCATATGTTTTCGCAACTCTCCAGACCAGTTCGGATCCTCAATCACGAAAAAAAAATCCAAGTGCTGCTGGTTCTGAACGAGTCGGTTTCCATAATTTTTAACAATGACTTAAGCTAAGCGTGTGATTATAAGAAGAAGGCGAAAAAGCGGCATATTGAATAAGGCAAAAATAAAATTTTTTTTATATAGTAATAGCGGGTCGGTTCTGGGCAGGGCCGGGCCTCTTGAAAATTTGACCGGACCGGGCCGGGTCTTTAAAATTTGTTTCGGTCTCGGGCCGGGCCGGGCCTTCAAAGGGAGGCCCGTGTCCATCTCTATTTGCAACATTGCTTTGCCTCTTCTTTGATGCCATTAAAATTATGTATGTAAACTCTCATACCCTGTACATGTTACATTTTTCAAATAACATTTTTTAGGTGAATAAAATATTTATAACTAAAATAAGAAATATTTTTTTTTATTTAATCATCAACCATATTAAATTTATTTATTTTTCGATGTTCTTATGATAAAAATAATGAGGATAAACATTTTTAAGGGTAAAGGGTATTTCATAGTGCGCATGTTTTTGATTTGCATAGCTGTGCGAGCTACGAGCTCGGCCAGTCGACTGAAGCGGCCGCAAAAATACATCAGGTCTCCGGTGAAATTTTCTCAGGGGGACTCATTCTCAAGACTTCTGCATGTCCCATTTCGTTTGTATGGGATGAGTTCTCTATAAGTTATTTGCTTAGTGGTTTTACCTAGGCTCTGGGTATCTTTCTGTCGATTGCACTCGACTGTTCCGCTTGTTTTTAAAATTGCAAATAAAACTTATGGTATAACTTTTAAATAAAAGTTGAAAATACGTTTTATTTTCAATTTGTATTAATAAAATAAAAAATAAAATCGGGGCTGAGCCCCCGATTACTTCTCTCGCTTACCCCCGTAACGTATTTGCACTCCGTTAGGCACTCCGAAGGTTTGATGGTACCGCATTATATTTCCGACTAATTGTTTGTACTACATCCATTTGTTGTACTGAACCAGTTTAAGCCAAATTCGATCATAATGTATAGGACAATAAAAGATTGCCAATCTGTGAGGTTGGTTAAAATATCAAAAAAAAAAAAAAAAAAAAAAATGCATACTAAATCTTCATTTTTGATTTATCGTTCCTTTGGCAGCTATATAATACAGTAGACCGATTTCAACGAATTTGAGTAAGTGGGAGGGGCGAAATTTAGATGATTGCAGCAAATGAGGCCGTTGGATTAAATTGTATGTAAAACTTATTCTTAGAAAAAAAGTTTGGTATTCGGCACAGTGCGCAATAAGGCCCCGAATCTTCTTTCCTTATAAGAACAAGGGGGCTCTGGCTATACCTGAATACCCTGTGCCCTGGGTCTCCGATTGGTCATACGTATGTGCGCTACGTTAGGCATGCCGAAGGTGTGATGATGCGGCATTAACTATTTGACTAATTGTTTGTATTACATCTATGTGATCTAGTGAACCGATTTAAAACAAATTGCAAATTCTGATTCTGTGAGTTTGGTTGACATATCTCTTAAAACAACAATAATGCATACTGTCTCAGTTTGGCTGACATATCTCAAGCAACAAAAAAGTTTTTCATACCAAAACTTGATTTTCGACTGATCGTTCCTATGGCAGCTATATTATATAGTGTTCCGATTTTAAACAAGTTTGGTCAGGATGTATGGGACCACCTCATATGCATATTCTATTAGTTTGATTGAGATATCTTGAGCAACAAAACAGTTTTTCTGCGAAAACTTGATTTTCGACTGATCGTTCCTATGACACCTATATAATATAGTGGTCCGATTTCAACTTAATATGAACAAAATGTATAAGACCATCCCGAATGTAAATCCTGTCAGTTTCGTCGAGATATCTCAATCATCAAAAAAGTGTTTCGTACTAAAACTTGATTTTTTGTTGATTGTTCCTATTGCAGCTATATGATATTGTGGTCCGATTTCGACCAAATTGTGTCAGAATAAAAGGGACCATACTATATGCAAGTTAACACCCTGCAATACTGTGCAACCCAAGTGCAGTTGACCCCCCTACCTTCATCGCTGCCTGCGATGAACACGAATAATAATTGTTATAATTAGAATTAAATCAACTAAATATTATAACGCTTGCACCAAAGTAAACTCGACTTCTTATTAGCGAAGGCTTGGAGAACTCATACTGAGGAGACTTGGAGTGATATCTGCTGGAATGACTAGGTAATATCTGCGTGCGCGACAGGGACATATCAGGCAGGTACAGTGGCAAAAATTGTGTTGTGTTGTGTGCATAGAAACCTAAATTCAAAAATTCCAAATTAAAGAGAGCAATACCCGCTGCGGAGGTTACGTTGCCTTAAATGCAGCTTAACGATATCCACGGGCACAAATAAATTGCGGTGATCTGCCTATGCAATTTCACGAGCGCAAACACGTTACAATAAAACAAAAAAAGCGACAACCCCGCCGCGGTGATTTGAAAATTCACGGCCGTAATTAAAATGTTGCAAAATAAAAAATAAACAAGCGGAACAGTCGAGTGCAATCGACAGTAAGATACCCTGAGCCTAGGTAAAACGCAGCAAGTTCGATTAAGATATCTCTAGAAAGGGCAATAACTAATACTAATCATACTAATCCTTAATTATCGACCAATCATTTCTATGGCAGCTTTCATACATATATGATATAAATAAGTGTATGTACCAACTCGCACAATATCATTAATTTTTTTAAATACATTAAAAGGAAAATATAAAAAAAACGAAAATTTAAATTGAAATAAATTTGAATGTCACAACCAAGACTCGAACCTACGACCTCTAACGCACGGGCGCTGGCAAATGTGTTATACATACATTCAAGCAGACAATTTAAATAAACGAAAAACATAAAATCCAGCACGCACCGCCCGGACTCGTACCCGCGTCTCATGTTAAGCATGCCGCCCACCTATAACTTCGACCACTGCGTCGGTTAGGCAGACGCTGACTAACTCGATATACATACATACATTCTGGCAGAGTAAATATAAATTGAATTAATAAATAATTTTAATTATATTTCCTTGCTGCCACAAACTTGTTAATATCTTCACTATTTATGAACCAATCCTGTTGAACTTTCAATATAAGCTCAAGTTGTCTGACTTAATTGGGAGTCTATATTCAAAATTTGGTGGTCCTAGCCCTTACCATCTCTGAGATCCTTTTGATTACACGGACAGACGGACAAGGGTAAATCGACTCGGCTGTTGATGCTGATCAAGAATATATATACTTTATGGTGTCGGAGATGCTATAACGAAAAAAGTGGTTAGTGGTAGCTTACTTGATACGCTCAGTGTTGCAGCACAGAAAGAGCCGCCTAGTGAATTGTGTGTTCAGTCGTACCCTAGTAGGCGCTATGCCAAAAAGGAACAATACGGTCCACCATGCCCAATACCCGATGGAAATGGAAGAAAAAGAAAATACAAAAGAAACGAAAGTGCAAAGTAAAAATTAAAAACATAGGTTAAAAAGCCAAACACACACACACAAAAATCCGCTTGCCACTTCTTCCCTACTTATCACTATTGCTATTATTTTACCTATAAAATACTAAAATTGTTTTCTACCCCTCTTTAGAATTTACACATTGTGAGTGATACGCTACGACATTTGCTTACACGCCAGAGGCGACACGAAAAAAAAACACACAAGGATAAAAACATACGAAATACGGGTGAGTGAAACACTTTCAAGATATTGAAAAATTTATTAAACGTAAAAAATATGAAAAAAAAGAAACATTGTTGTCTCAAGCAGATTAGAAAATGGAGGAAATAAAAGAAACCTTAACCAAGTTTGATGCGACTTTGTCGGCCAACGTTCCCAACCCAAACCTTTGACGCAGGCGCGAAAGGAATACTAATTAAAGGAAATAGTAAGATTGAAAAATGATTGGTTCGAAATTAAGAGCATACTAACACTCCACTACGCTGATAAACGCGATTTGCGGACTCTCGAACACCAAATGGGTCAAATGGCTTAAGGCGGAAAAACTGTAGATGGCTTTTACTCTGAAGTCAATAGCCACTTCGCTCTTATAAAAGGCAATCTTAAGAACAATCTTTATACAATTTAATATAGTTCGTCACAAAATTGGATATCAGAAATTTTGGGAATGCTTGCGTAACTAGACTTTTACCTGGTAAAGAGGTTTTTTTAGAAAATCCCGTTAAGAGCGAGTTCGATGAAAAATCTAACATCAACTTCATTCCGAGGGATATTTCAGCAACCTGGACGAAGTAAATCTTAGTTACAATTTCTCATAGACACTGGTGCAAATAAGAGCTTTATTAGTCTCCAGATAGCTAAGGGTTCTTTCCAAGTCCAACCCGCAGCAGGAAAAATAAATATAACTCATCAACTCACTGGCCCATTCTTCGGCCCGATAGGCAATGACTCCCTTATTACATTCTTTGTCCTCCCAGGGTTAAACGCTTTCCATTGCATCATTGGAGACGACACCTTGAAAATGATTCTCTGACAACAACTCCTGGAGTGAAAATTCCATTATTGGCCAGGGCATCCCATAATATTCACTCCTTGATTGACGATCAACACCCAGAAGAGGCAAGGAAGGCTTTTAACCAACCAATTAACGAATACTCTACGATTTTCAAACCAATTTCACCGGGTGAAGCTGAAGACACGAGTGTAAGAGAGGAAATCCGCACGAGTACTCAGAAGCTGATATATACGAAGTAGAGAAACAAGTCTAATAAGTCCTGCACGAGGGTATAATTAGGCCTTCAAAGAGTCCTTAAAATTCTTCAGTATGGGTGGTCCTGAAAAAGCCAAAGCCCAAAGGAGAAAAACAATACAGAATGGTAATTGACTTCAAGCGTCTTAATGCTGTCCCTATCCCTGACACGTATCTAATACCTGACATAACGTCTACCTTATCCAGCCTTGGGGAAGCCAAATTTTTCACGAACCTTGACTTAACTTCGTGATTCCGTCAGATTTATATGAAAGAATCTGACGTCCCAAAAACCTCATTTTCCACACTGAAAGGTAAATACTTCACTTTCCATTCGGCTTAAAGAATGCCCCAGCGATTTTTCAAAGAATGATGGACGATGTGTTGAGAGTACTGTTGGCAAGATTTGCTATGTCTATATAGACGATATTATAGTCTTTATAGAAGATTACGAGTCACACTGGCGCGATCTTCGTGCCATATTTCAGAAGTTGAAACAAGCTAGATAACTAGTAAATTTAGATAAGACACAGTTTTTGCGGGAACATGTTGAATTCCTGGGTTATATTGTAACCTCAGTCGGAATCCGAGCAGATGAGAAAAAAGTAAAAGCCATAAAAGAAATGCAGCCCCCTAAGAATTTAAAACAACTCAAAAGCTTCTTGGGAATGACTTCCTACTACAGGAAATTTATTTGTGATTATGCGAAAATTGCCAAGCCTTTGACGAACCTCACACGGGGGGAACATGCCAATATCAAGGCATCGCAGTCAAAGAAAATTCCAATTGGTCTCGATGAGGAAGGCCTACAAGCCCTTGACGACCTAAAAACCATTCTTGCTTTTCCAGAAGTACTAGCCGTTCCGGACTTTAACAAGCCCTTTCAATTAATGACAGATGCTTCAAACTATGCCATCGGGGCAGCCCTCTATCAGAACGACACTGAAAAAGATCGACCTCTATCCTACATTTCACGGTCATTAAACAAAACTGAGGAAAACTATGACACGAATGAAAATGAGATGCTCGCGATAGTATCGGCATTAGACAATCTTCGATCCAACCTTTACGGTGCCGGATCCATTAAAGTCTACACTGCCCACCAACCGCTGACGTTTGCATTAGATAAAAGAAATTATAATGCGAAGCTAAAACGATGGAAGTCTGGCATAAATTAACAATCCAGGAAAATCTAATGTAGTCTCTCCCGCATCACATCAAGTGTCAATTACCTCGGTTCCGATATAGCCACTGTTTCCGGAACAGAGTCCATAGCCAAGGTTCACAGTGCCTTTCAAGACGCATCGGATTTGATTTCACATGTTGAAGTTCCTATAAACGTATTTAAGATTCAGCTCTTGTTCGATCATAATAGGCAGGAAAATGTCTGTGAAACTCCACACATGGGTTATATACACAACCTGATTAAAATTAACAACGACTAAATGCAAACTTTGCAAACCTCTTTTAAAAAGGTATTTAAAACCATTGATAATAAATGGTATCAAAATGCCCAAGACTAATTTGCCATTTCTGCAAACCTGTTGTTTTGAACCATTTGCGGGATACAAAATTCGCATAACTCAGACGTTAGTGTCCGACTTGACCGACGAGGAGGAAGTATGTAGAATAATAGGGGAAGAGCATTCTAGAGCGTATCGAAATGCCAAATGAAAACACAAATCCTATAACGCTTCTATTTTCCCAAATTCCCACTAAAATCGGACGGAATCATGAAGATGACAGCTACAACACGTCGTAAGTCGCGCTCCATAGACTATCTGAGATCCGCTAGGAAGTGGGTCGCTGGATGCCTCGGATTGGAACACTATTCTTCACTCACAGGATAATGTTGTAAGGAACAACAACCAGCAGATCAAAATCAACACCAGATTGTTCGACGCAACTCACGAATCGCTACAAAAACTCGACGAAATCATGACAAGGATGAACGCCATCGATGGAGATGCGCATGTGGCTACGCTGTTGCGACAGAGCAATGATCCTTGGTAAACAAGTTGACGAAATCACAAGGGCTTGCCAATTGGGGAAAGCTGGAGTCGTCAACACAAATTTGCTGGACCATAGGGAAGTGGAGACTCTTACAAATGTGGTGGAAGCAGTGGAGTTCTTCGAACCGTCAATATTAACTAACGGAACATCCTTATTATACGTTTTGTCATTACCAAAGTTCTTGGATAAAAAGTATCCTTTACCCGACAATTACTAATGGCAAGCAAGTAGTATTGGAATTCAACAAGTTAGCAATGGACCCCAGGAAACCTATGCAGAACTGGGAAGCTGCCTTTCCATTGGAAATACGACCGTTTGCCATGAAAGAGACCTGAGGAGACTGGAAGAAAACAGTTGCATCCCTAGGCTGTTAACAGGAGACCACGCCTTGTGTGACTACCTCAGGAACGACCAGGAAATAGTTGAACTGGTGGATGTTGGTACCCTATTTCTATCCAACTTTAATGGTACAATTCTTGCGGATTCAAGAAACTACCATCTTGTTTGCTCATTTATAGTCCAATATGACAACCAAACCGTCAACGTTGGAAACCGGTCCTGCAGCAGCTTTTCATCAACACACCTAATGGCTATGCCGGATGTGCCAACGTCTATGATTTTAGCCTAGAGAACTTAAGGAAATTGTCAACTATTTCAAATAATTTTACAGCAATGGCCTTTATCGTAATCACTCTACTATATATAGTATGGAGAAAGATTACTTCTACCAAGGGGATCTCGCCGCACCTACCAGTACGACCCCAACGAAGAAACATTAATCTGCGGGACGCAGATATTTAAATGGGGAGAAGTTAACACCCTGCAATATTGTGCATTCCAAGTGCAGTTGACCCTGCGAACGTTCTATTCTTCTCGCAGCCTTTCGCGCCAAGACAGCATTGTGTTTGCCGCTGGCTTGCAGAAACAACGGGCCAACGCTCTAGTTCCCTCGCCGCTCCCTGCGCCGAGTCAGCGTATTCTGTGCTGCGTATTCGCCACGCTGAGACAGCGGATACACTATCCGCTGTTACACAGCAGCAGCAAGCTAGGGCCAGCGACAGCGGCGCCAGGGAAGCTTCTTGAGAACCCAAGCCGGCTGGGGTAAGACTGTATTTCTCTGGCGAAAAAATCAGACGTCAACTGGGCCGAATAATAATTGTAATAATTTGAATTAAATCAAATAAATATTATAACGTTTGTACCGAAGTAAACTCGACTTCTTACTAACGAAGGCTTGGAGAACTCATACTGAGGAGACTTGGCGTGATATCTGCTAGATTGAGTAGGTAATATGTGCGTGCGCTACCGCGTTGCATATTCTGACAGTTTGGTTGAGATATCTCAAACAATAAAAAAGTTGTTTGTACTTAAACTTGATTTTGGACTGATCGTTCCTATGTCAGCTACATGGTATGGTTGTTCGATCCAAATTAAAAAAAAAAACTTGATCTGCGCCCGGTATCCAGGAACCTTCATACCAAGTTTGAAGTCTCTAGCTCTTATAGTCTCTGAGATCCTTGCGTTCAGACAGACGAACAAATGGACTCGGCTGATCAAGAGATACTGATCGAAGATGCTTCCTTCTGCCTATTACATTCATTTCACAAGATCATTAAACCCTTTTTGACCATTTTCAGTGGGCAAGGGGTATACAAATTAAAAACAAAGGGGGCTCCGCTCCCTGCTCGCTTCGCTCGCGAGGAGGTGCGGCTACAGTCGAGTGTGCTCGACCCTGTGCCCTGGCACCTATTTGCAAGCCGTTAGGCACGCCGAAGGCTTGATGATGAGGCATTAAATTGTCGACTAATTGTTCGTATTACATATGTATGTTCTACTGAACGGATTTAAATGAAATTCGATCACAATGTTAACTTCACACACACAATAACACAATACTTCTAAAAAAAAAACCTCTTAACGAGGTAAAAGTCTAGTGACGAAAACATTTCTATTCTAAAAAATGTCTGATATCTAATTTTGTGACGAACGTTATTAAATTGTTTAAATAACTTATAATAAAAAAAAAACAGTTTGGCATTCGGCACATTGCACAAAAAGGTCCCGATCCTTCTTACCTAATAAAAATAACTTTCTAACCATTAAAAAACAAATTCGATCAAAGTGTTAAAGATAATAGAAAATTCCCAATGGTTACGTTAGGTTGAGATATCTCCAAAAATTAAAAAAAAATTCATACTAAATCTTAATTTTCGATTAATCGTTCCTATGGCCGCTATATGATATAGTAGACCAAATTTGGTCATTATAGAAAGGACCACCACAGATGTCTAATTTGTCAGATTGGTTAAGAAATCTCAAACAACAAAAAAATTGTTCGTATTAAAACTGATTTTCGACTGTTCCTTCCAATGCCAGCTATATGATATAGTGCTCCGATTTCAACCAAATTTGATCGGGATGTATGGAACCATCTCTGATGCTTATTCTGACAGTTTGGTTGCGATAGCTCAAGCAGCGAAAAAGTTTTTCGTACTAAATTCTTTTTTGACCATTTTCAATGGGCACAGGGCATAAAAATTATAAGGAGTTTATGTAACAGGTAATATCTTCCAAACACTCCCAAACAAAAGTTATGTGTCATGCATCAAAAACGCGAAATTATTCATACTAAAGCATATTAAAAATTAAAAAAAAATCGTTTAAGCCGTTTTTTTCTAAAATCGGCAAAAGGTGTGATAAAAACGAAATTTTCACCTGTAGCCATTTACCTACATGCAAAAGTTTAAAGGCATGCCCTTAAAAATACCTTTCCAACGACTTATAGAACATATCTGTAGCATCTATCGTTTGGATACTGTGGGCGTGTGAATTTTAGCGGGCTTTAGCGATTTCCCGCTAAACTAGCGAGTTGTCGAAAAAGTCGTAAAACAAACGTTTCTAGTTTTCAAACAAACAAACAAAAGGACTGACTTTTCATCTCATTTTGGGAACGCGTCTAAATTTTTCAAATTTAATTATCTTTCGAGCCAGTAATCGGATTTTGATGATCGAGTTGACATTCGACGCGTATTTTTTTTAAGCAGAATAATAAAATAATCAAATTTTCCAAAATTCCCCAACGTCCCCATTTGCTGCAATCATCTAAATTTCGCCCCTCTCACTTACACTTGATTATCTCACGAACCAGGTAAGTTTCCAAAAGTCTTAGTATGCACTTTTGTTATTTGAAACTATACCTTTCGATCAGTATATAACTCGACCTGATCGGACTGTCATAGCATTTTCCATTCTTCCTGTGTATATAGCTAGACGCCTTTCGCATCCTTCGTGATGCTTTCGTCACTAGCACGGACTGCCGTCCGCAGTGATAAAATTCCCATTTTGGGAGTTCTGTTGGGATACCTCAAAAAACCACAAACAATATCGTACCAAATCTTAATTTTCGACTGACAGTTTCTATGGCAGCTATATGATATTGCGTTCCGATAACAACCCAATTTGATCAGGAAGTATAGGACCATCCCAAATGCATTCTTGTCAGTTTGGTCGAGATATTTCAGACATCAAAAAGTTTTTCATACTAAAGCTTGATTTTGGGCTGATCGTTCCTATGACAGCTACATGATATAGTGTATAGGACCATCCCAAATGTAAAACCTGTTAGTTTCGTCGGGATATTTCAAGCAACAAAAAAGTTTTTCATACCAAAACTTGATTTTCGACAGATCGTTTCTATGACAGCTATACGATATAGTGGTACGAATGCATCCAAATTTGGTCAGGTTATATGATACCATTCTAGATGCATATTCTATCAGCTTGGTTGAGATATCTCAATCATAACAAACCTGATCTGCGGATAGATGGACGGACAGACAGACGTACATGGCTATAACGACTCGGCTGTTGATACTGATCAAGAATATATATACTTTACGGGGTCTGGCACTCCGCCTTCTACCTGTTACGCAAATTTTTTCTTATGTCAGAGTTAATAGACCCCTCTACTTTTTTAAGTACGGGGTTTCAAAAAAAATAAATAGAGAATATGAAGACATAAGTGGCAGCACTGGTTATTTCAGCAACACATCAAAATTGTATACGCTTCTGGAAAATGTTACTTTGTTAGAGGATTATCAATATGCATACTCCAAATTTTCAAAAAATAATTAATAATTGATTAAAATCGACTAATATTAAATAATTCATTATTTACATAATAAATAAAATGAATCATTAAATGAAAGCCCTCATTGTCACATAACATAACTGAACTATCTGGCAGCACGGTCTATTTCTGCAGTAAGCATGAGTGTAGTAAGCAAGCAATGTAAAGGTATATATAGCTAACAGGTAATATCTTGCAAACGAATTTTCACAGAAATGTGTTATATGTCAAAAAACGCGAAATTAAATTGCCTATAACATATAATATATTTTATAATGATTTGAGGAGTAGATTTTTTTTAAATCGTCAAGGTAATCTTTTTTCACCTGCAGCTTTTTACCCATATACTCCAGAAAAAAAGTATGAAGGTATGCCTATGTTTGGTGCATGGAATTGTTTGCGTCACTAGACTTTTACCTCGTAGGGGTATTTTATAGAAGATCCCGTTATGAGCGAGTTCGATGAAAAATCGAACAATGAACTTACTTTGAGGGAGTTTGTCACGGTGATGCGGCAAGCGTTGCGATCTGCCCGTCACAGGGCGACGATCAACTTCATTCCGAGGGAGCTTTCAGCAGCCTGGACGAAGTAAATTTTATTTTATTTTATAGCGTTCCATACATAGAGTATAGCGCCAAAGATGGGGTTAAGTTACAATTTCTCATGGACACTGGTGCAAATAAGAACTTTATTACTCCCCAGATAGCTTAGGGTTGCACCCCCTTGGTTAATTCTTTCCAAGTCCAATCCGCAGCAGGAAAAATAAATATAACTCATCAACTCACTGGCCCATTCTTCGGCCCGATAGGCAATGACTCCCTTATTACATTCTTTGTCCTCCCAGGGTTAAACGCTTTCCATTGCATCATTGGAGACGACACCTTGAAAATGATTCTCTGACAACAACTCCTGGAGTGAAAATTCCATTATTGGCCAGGGCATCCCATAATATTCACTCCTTGATTGACGATCAACACCCAGAAGAGGCAAGGAAGGCTCTTAACCAACTAATTAACGAGTACTCTACGATTTTCAAACCAATTTCACCGGGCGAAGCTGTAGACACGAGTGTAAGAGCGGAAATCCGCACGAGTACTCAGAAACCGGTATATTCAAAAGGTTATCCCTACCCTGCTTATATGAGAGGGGAAGTGGAGAAACAAGTCGAATAACTCCTGCACGAGGATATTATTAAGCCTTCAAAGAGTCCTTAAAATTCTCCAGTATGGGTGGTCCTGAAAAAGCCAAAGCCCAAAGGAGAAAAACAATACAGAATGGTGATTGACTTCAAGCGTCTTAATGCTGTCCCTATCCCTGACACGTATCTAATACCTGACATAACGTCTACCTTATCCAGCCTTGGGGAAGCCAAATTTTTCACGAACCTTGACTTAACTTCGTGATTCCGCCAGATTCATATGAAAGAATCTGACGTCCCAAAAACCGCATTTTCCACACAGAAAGGTAAATACGAATTTCTTCGCTTTCCATTCGGCTTAGAGAATGCCCCAGCGATTTCTCAAAGAATGATTGACGATGTGTTGAGAGTACTGTTGGCAAGATTTGCTATGTCTATATAGACGATATTATAGTCTTTATCAAAGATTACGAGTCACACTGGCGATCTTCGTGCCATATTTCAGAAGCTTAAGCAAGCTAGATTACTAATAAATTTAAATAAGACACAGTTTTTGCGGGAACATGTTGAATTCCTGGGTTATATTGTAACCTCAGGCGGAATCCGAGCAAATGAGAAAAAAGTAAAAGCCATTAAAGAAATGCAGCTAAGAATTTAAAACAACTCAAAAGCTTCTTGGGAATGACTTCCTACTATAAGAAATTTATTTGTGACTATGCGAAAATTGCCCAGCCTTTGACGAACCACACAAGAGGGGAACATGCCAAAATCAAGGCATCGCAGTCAAAGAAAATTCCGATTGGGCTCGATTAGGAAGGCCTACAAGCCCTTGACGACCTAAAAACCATTCTTGCTTTTTTAGAAGTACTAGCCATTCCGGACATTAACAAGAACTTTCATTTAATGACAGATGCGTCAAACTTTGCCATCGGGGCAGTCCTCTCCCAAAACGACACTGGAAAAGATCTACCTATATTCAACTTTTCACGGTCTTTAAACAAAACTGAGGAAAACTATGCCACGAATGAAAAAGGGATGCTCGCAATAGTATCGGCATTAGACAATCTTCGATCCAACTTTTACGGTGCCGGATCCTTTAAAGTCTACACTGACCACCAACCGCTGACGTTTGCATTAGGTAATAGAAATTATAATGCGAAGCTAAAACGATGGAAGTCTCGCATAGATTTACAAGCCAGGAAAATTTAATGTAGTTGCTGTTGCTCTCCTCCGCATCACATCAAACGTCAATTAACTCGGTTCCGATATAGCCACTGTTTTCGGAACAGAGTCTATGGCCAAGGTTCACAGTGCCTTTCAAGACGCATCGTATTTGATTTCACACATTGAAGTTTCCATAAACGTATTAAAGATTCAGCTCGTGTTCGATGATAATAGGCAGGAAAATGTCTGTGAAACTCCACACATGGGTTACGTACGCCACCTGATTCCAATGCAATAACTCAATGCAAACTTTGCAAACCTCTCTAAAAAAGTATTTAAAACCATTGATAATAAATGGTATCACAATGCCCAAGACTTATTTGCAATTTCTGCAAGCCTGTTGTCTTGAATCATTTGCGGGATACAAAATGCGAATAGCTCAGACGTTAGGGTCCGACTTAAAAAACGAGGAGAAAGTATGTAGAATAATAGGGGAAGAGCATTCTAGAGTTCATCGAAATGCCAAATGAAAACACAAATCCTAGAACGCTTATATTTTCCCAAAATGGCCAGCCGCATTAAGGCACAGGTGTCCTCTTGCCAAGTCTGTAAAATGTTTAAATACGATAGACACCCAAATAAACCAGAGCTACAACTGACTCCAATCCCAACATACCCGTGTGAGATTCTCCACATTGATTTGTTCACGATTGAAAACCACAAATTCTTGAGTTCTATCGACAAATTTTCCAAATTTGCTAAGCTTTTTCTAATCGAGTCTAAATCGTCAATACATCTACGTGAGAAATTGACCGAACTACTTCACTGTTTCACTGCACCAAAAACAATGGTATTGGACAATGAAAGGGGCCTGCTTTGCCCAATAGTATTGAACTATTTGCAGTCTTTAGGAATTGCAGTGTATTACACACCATTCCAAAAAAGTAAAGTCAATGGCCAGATAGAGAGATTTTATTCAACCTTTCTTGAAATTTATAAGTGTATAAAAAACTATAACCCAAATTTTAAGGTAATGAAGTTAGTTTTAATAGCCATAGACAGCCGTATAGCCGTAGACATTCGGTTACGAACCGCAAGCCAGTTGATATTTTTTTCGACCGGACATCCAGGATAAATTACCAAGGCCTTACAAATAGTAAAGAACAAACTCAGGAGGAAATTAGAGGGTTATTGCAGTACAAACAAAAGATGTCCACTGATAGGCTTAATAAGACCAGAGCGAGACCCATCACTTATAGCCAAGGGCACACGGATTATGTCTCCAACAAAGAAAAACAGCGATTCAAAATAGAAGAGGCAAAGGAAGATGGAAGAGTCACCTTTAATCGGGGAATCTTGTCCACAAATCCCATCTCAAAAGTTGAGAAATATAAAAATAAATTTGACAACTTTTCACCAAGCTCTAGTTATTATAAGAAAGTTCATAATAAGAACACAAAAAAAAAACGAAACAAAAATACACAAAACTCTCATTACTATAAGAACAAGTTATATATTCAATTTAATATTGTTCGTCACAAAATTGCATATCAGAAATTTTGGGGCGTGGAAATGTTTTCGTCATTAGAATTTTACCTCGTAAAGACGTTTTTTTTGGTATAACTTATTCTTAAAAAAAAAGTTTGACATTTGGCACAAAAATGTCAACAAAAATGTTTGAGGAATAAGTTGTACAAACAATTTTAAATCGTACGACACAAAATTGGATATCAGAAATTTTTGGGCATGGAAATGTTTTCGTCACTAAATTTTACCTCATAAAGAGGCTTTTTTTTATTTTTTACTGCGATGTTTTGAAGCAGAATAGCGATGTGAATTCTGTTGATGCTTTACTATTTCTCCATTCATTTTATAAAAATCAAAATATAAAAAACATTTTTTTTCCTTACTATATTAATTTAAGGGGGAAAACCAGTTTAGATGGAATAAAATCATTAAAGCACCTGCCAAAAATTCAATATTCAACTTTTTATACCCTGTGCCCATTGAAAATGGTAGAAAAGGGCTTAATGGTTTTGTGCAATGTATGTAACAGGCAGATGGAAGCATCACCGACCCTATAAAGTAGGGCGCAGATCAAGTTTGCTTTAAAATTTGGATCGGACCACTATATCACATAACTGCCATAGGAACGATTAGTCCAAAATCAAGTTTCAGTATGAAAAACTTTTTTTGTTGTTAGAAATATCTCGACCAATCTAACAAGATATGCATTTTATTAATAAGTATTTAGTACGAAATTGTTTGTTGTTTTTTGAGGTATCCCAACAGAACTCACAAATTGAGAATTTTATATTATATTATATTTATATTTAACATTATTATCGAATTTGGTTTAAATCCGTTCAGTAGAGCATATAGATGTAATACGAACAATTAGTCGACAATTTAATGCCATATCCTCAAACCTTCAGTGTGCCTAACGGCATGCAAAATGGTATGGGGCTATCGGAGTGCCAGGGTACAGGAAACACTTGACTGTAGCTGCACCTCCACGCGAACGAAGCGAGTAGGGGGTTTTAATTTGTTTTAATTTATTCTTTTGACGTCTTCTGTTTAGCTCATTCATCTAAAGGTAAAGTTCGCTCGTCCACGAACTCATTACACTCACGAATGAACTCTTTCTTGTTTTACCAGAGTTTGGTTCATATTCTTTGAAAACATGTTACTAACGAAAAGAAAATTAATGATTTGTGATCAAAACTGCGACCTCCAGGTTTCCCGCCATCTGTCAACCTTGATGGTGATCGTCAATGGGCAGCAGCCTCTCACATCACTATTTCCGGCGGAAATGGGTTAAATAAATTAATGTGTTGCTCAAAATATGAACAAACCATCCTATAGGTTTCAACGAAGTCCAATTATTCCTTCTAAGTTAAAAAAATTCATAAAAAACACTCTTATTTCGGCCTCCCAAACTGGTTTTCCCTCTTAAGTCATTATGAAGTTATTGTTTTATCATTGCGGATGGCAGTCCGCGCTAGTGACGAAAGTATCACGAACGGTGTGAAAGGCGACTAGCAATATATATAGGCAGAACGGAAAATTTACTATAACTGTTTGATCAAGTCGATTCATATACCTATCGAAAGGTATACCTCTAACTAACATATGTGCATACTAAGACTATTGGAAGCTCACCTGGTTCGTGAGATAAGCAAGGTGATAAGGTGCAAGTGGGAGGGGCGAAATTTAGATGATTGCAGCAAATGGGACCGTTGGAGCCTCTTGGTAAGTTTTTTTTAATTTTCTACGATTCTTTTCGAAAATACGCGTCGAATGCCACGTCAATCATAAAAATCTGTTTAGTGGTTCAAAAGATAAAAAATGTTAAATTCTTAGTAGCCTTCCCAAAATGAGATGAAAAGTCAGTTTGTCTGTATGTGTGTTTGTTTGTATCAAAGCGTTGATACACAATAGCTAAAATGTGTGAATGTAGATCTATTCCCAATCATAAAATTAGAAACTTTTGGTCTACGACGGGAATCGCTGTTAAACTTGAAACCTTTATAGTAACGATAACGAAGCTACAGATATGTTCTGTATATGGATGAAAGGTATTTTGAAGATCTTTTAAGCATACCTTCAATCTTTTTCTGGAGTACATAGGTAAGAAGCTACAGGTGAAATAAAATTTCTTTGGCGATTTAAAAAAATCTACACTCCGAATCACTATCAAATTATTATATGTTATATTCAACTTATTTCCGCGTTTTTTTGACATATAACACATATCTGTGTAAATGCGTTTCGGCAAGATATTATGTATTGCCTGACAATCTAAATTCCTTGGCATTGAATAATGGCAGCAGCAACAATGCAAGCAGTGCAAGCGGTGCACAATAGAACCCATAGCTGACAGTTTTTGCTACAGTGTTATCGGATAGTTTGTTTTTGTTTTGCAAG
The DNA here is from genome assembly GCA_035043635.1 of Drosophila rellima. Taxonomy (NCBI): domain Eukaryota; kingdom Metazoa; phylum Arthropoda; class Insecta; order Diptera; family Drosophilidae; genus Drosophila; species Drosophila rellima. The sequence continues at coordinate 23,708 of JAWNMV010000606.1, forward strand.
AAGGCGGTATTTAATTTATTGAAATGAGTTGGACTTGTAGGGTCTTCCTGGAACGCATTTTGATTAAATGTGTTCTTATTCTCTTAATTATTTTTTTTCATGGTACTTAGGCTTGATACAACCAAATTCAAAAACGTCCGATATCTTCTAAAAAAACCACTTAACGAGGTAAAATTCTAGGACATGCCTCAAAATTTTTGATATCTAATTTTGCGACGAGCAATATTAAATTATATGTATATATAAAACTTATTCTTAAAAAAAAAGATTGATATTGCGGAATAAGGTCCCAATCCTTCTTACCGGTCCGCTATATCTTATAGCTGCCATCAGTCGATAACCAAGCTTTAGTATGAAGAACTTTTCTGTTTTATTTGGTTGAAATCGGTCTACTATATTATAAAACTGCCATAGGAACGATTGGTCGAAAATATATACTGAGTATGCAAATTTTTGTTGTTTCTGGAGATACCACAATCAGACTCACAGATTGGGAATTTTCTTTCTCCTGATATGATATGTACAGATTTATATTATTTTCTTTTTATCAGGAGTTGCTTTTCCATAGTAACTACGGGGTGTCCGACTGTCGAGTATGCTCGACTGTAGCACCGCCCACTAGTTTATAGGAAGTACGGGGTCTCCGACAGTCGAGTATGTTCGACTGCAGCACCGCGAGCGAAGCAAGCCGTGAGTTGGCCAGCGAAACGAGCAGGGAGTGGAGCCCCTAATTAAGTATTATTGTTGTTAACTGAACATATGCATTTTACTTAGAATAGATAGAAGACTTCAGCAACAAAGTGTCATAGCAGCCAGGGCTCGGGATAACTAGTGCTGACAGACCGTTTGTTTTTATTTTGCAAGAAGGCGGTATTTAATTTATTCAAATGAGTTGGACTTTTAGGGTCTTCCTCGAACGCATTTGTGATTTAATGTGTCCTTATTCTCTCAAATAATTATTTTCATGGTACTTTGGCTTGATACAGGCAAATTCCAAAACGTCTGATATCTTCTAAAAAAAAACCTATTTACGAGGTAAGATTCTAGTGACGAAAACATTTCCATGCCCCAAAATTTCTGATATCCAATTTTGTGACGAACGATATTAAATTAAATATATAACTTATTCTTAAAAAAAAGTTTGGCATTTAATACAATCTCAATCAATGATTTAACTAGATCGTCATCACTATTACTAATAATCGCTTTTCGTAACTTGGAACTAGCTCTTTTCAGAACATATATTAAATGTTTGTTTGCCATCAGTCGATTTAGACTCTTTGTAGACCATTTTTGTCTCAATAGCTTAGTACTCAAACTTAAACAATTTTTAGCGGCGTAAAATGCTCAATCTTTTTCTGTCTACGAGCAGAAAGGCAGTGTTGCCAATGCAATACGAACAAATAACAAAAAGTTGAGTGATAACTCTATACCTCAACGGTAGTTTGTTTTAAATTTGAACATGTAAAGCTGATTTTGTTAAAAAGAGGAGAGAATACGCAATGGAAAATGTAAATTAATGTTAATGTAGGAGAAATATGTTATGGGACGCAATTACAGCAAGTATTGGGTGCACCCATCTTCTAATGTAGATTCTCCATTTGTATTAATACAAAATAAACAAAATTATTCAATTTATGTCCACAAAAACGATTTCAGTTTACGTTCTTGCTTATAATCGCATTCGTCTTCGTTTTCACTTGTGTGCCGGACATTTCTCTGCTATATACCTAGTAAAACTTTAAACAGTTCGATGTTCTTCAAGGCCTGCCAAACAGTGCTGGACCCAGTTGCTTTTCTGGCAACTCCGTTTTTATCGAGTCTTAGGATCTACTAGTGGAGATAAATGTCACACTGTCCATCTTCACATTACGCCAGCGTTTTTTTTATAGGAGTTTAGGTTTCTTCGAGGCCTTTTTTTAAGAGTCAGTACTGTGCTTTAAAATTAAAATCTGAAAATGATTAATTATTTTATTTGTTTGGGTGAGATGAGTATGTGGTGAGGTAGGATAAGTTTGGATTAGGGAGTCGGCACAAAACTATCAAAAGGCGAATATTGGATGGGAGGGCATCGTTGAGGTGGATAATTCCATCTGTCCATTTATTCTTGCAGCAGATTGTTCGTGTAGGTGTTGAGAGATGGCAAGTCTGAGAAATATTCCGTAAATAAAAATATAATTTATTGTTTCCCGACTCACCTTGAATAGATGTCTTACTCGTCCCAGAATAACTCCGATAACTAGCTGTACGCACAAAACAAAAGAACAGCACATGAATTCAGTGGCGTTTTTGCTGAAGAGCTTAAAAATTAAGTGTAGACCTATGTATACATTTAGTGTGTTTTTCTGTTTAAAATTTTATTACATTTTTTCCTCACTTGCTTTAGTGAAGCTATCGATATGTCCGAAACAATGCAAAATATTCGACATATCGATAGCGCAATCGATAGACTTGTAGTTTTAAACAACACTACTCTACACAATGCATTGCATTCGAGCGAAAACATAAAAGCAACATTTTAGTGCACCTGTATAAAAATTTCGTGTGTATAACATAATAAAAATCATTTCGTTTAAAAATTTAATGAGAAGCTGAATCAGAAGCGTACGGTAGTTTTTTTTATAATAGGTAAGAGCCTAGAGCCAAAGTTGTAACGTCGTTGGCGTCGACATTGTTCGCATGTCGCGCGTTCGACGACATTTTTATTTTACTTTTTATGCTCACTCATCAATATACTTGCTTCTGCTTCAATTCAGTAATTCTGTTGGATCCCGGGCTCACAGAGGCGAACAGACATCAATGTCGTACTTTGGTGTCTATATACCTCCATCCAAAGCGGGATTTGAAGGCACAACAGCGCAATGCGCAGGGTCCATAGCCGCCGATAATATAAAGACTTTGCCTGTTAGTGGAGCGAATGATACAAATCCGACTAAATATGAGGATCCTGAATATCCCCGTAAGTGGCAGTGAAAGTTCTGCAACATTAGAAGTTATGCATATGTATGTACATACATACAACGATGCATATCATATATAGGTATTTCGAGCCGTAATGTAATAAAAGCGCTCGAATTAAGAAAGCGAATGCTTTGTTCCATTTGTTGCGCATCTCAGTTGCTATTTTTATACCGGGCAATATTTTAACTGTGCGCAGAAGTATGTAGCTGGTAAAAGGAAGCGTGACTGATCAAATAAAGTAAATTTGTACAGTCATGGACAAAATTCTTGTCTTTGGTAATTTCCCGAGTTATTGTAAATTTTCTTATATATGTAGTAAGCTATTGATCAAACTTATATTTTTGATAAATATTTCCTTATCTAAATGTATGTATGATTTTTATTATTTTTTATTTACAAAAAGTCTGTATTTCAAAAAAGTCTTGGCAACGGTCAAAGTGGATTTTCTTTTATATTATTGTTTTTGAGCTGATCGCCCTATTTTGGTCAAAATACAAGTCTATTTAATTTGAAATTGTTGAAAAAATGCACACTTATTTGTTTTTTTTTTATTATGCAGTTTTTCCAATATAAATTTCTAAGGATTTTAAATCCAATTTAGAGTTGAGAATGTTCAGCACTATTTAAAGTGCTTAAAACCTACTGTCCGAAGTTACTCATGGTGATAGAAACGTTCCGGTGTGGGGTATGCTGTGGAGCTTAGATGTTTTTCATTGCAGGAACACTGGACAACAGGGTGCATCGATTTTTTCACGCAAAGGTCGTAATATACGGTAAATTCTAAGAAGTTTTCACCAAAAACCATTGTTCTAAAATCAATTCCTAGTATCCGCTTTTTCAGTTGAAAAATACATTTTTTTTAAATTTAACATTAGCATAGTTTTATTGTTTTTAGTCCGATCCTGACAATATTGGTATCAGAACTCTTGTTAGGCCCAGGACTTTTAAAATTCTATAGAATCAAAGGACCAATTGTCCTTAAAACATAATTGTAAGGACGATTTTATGAATCGATAATGTCGAGATATTTCTCAAAAAATTGTTAGAATCAACGATTTTTTTCCCCTTAAGGATATTTTAGTTGTCCTTGAAAAATATGTTTTTTTTTATAATTAAAAAATTTCAAATTTATTCATTAATTTTTGATCTAATTATAATTTATTCTTGTTCGGTGCAAATTACTTTACTGTAACAGAAAATGTACAACATATTTTGTAAAAGAATGGTTTAATGAGGAAAGTCGTTTTTGGTGTTTATTCTTGGTATTCTCGAGCGACTCTCTATAGTAACTGCCATAACATTGTGAAACAGTAGTTAGCAGCTGCACATTTCGCTCAGTACCTTGAATATGTAAAGGAATTTCTGGAATAGGCAATTGTGGATCGTCAACTCGTCATCATCAGTTGGTATAAATTCGGGTATTGTAAGTTTCCGTATGCTGTGTTGATCAATCATAAACTCATAACATAAACAGCAAGGTACTGTTTTTTCCATATAAAACAAGTCGTTTACATTTTTCAATAATGATGAAAATGTGTCATGTTTAGACATATTTTTTTATAGCATATTAATAATTATTGATCATGCTCAGTTTTTTTTCACTATATGTGAAGAATTGCTATGTGAAATTCACTCAAAATTTCGACCAATCTTTCTGCTATTCGTTCATTAAAAATTGAATAGGAATAGCTTTTCAGAGTTTTTTCCTTCTTATGCTCGCTCAAAACAAGGAAGTATTTTATAACATCGCGGTTACTTGGCAAATTAAGCCCACCAAAATCACTTGGCAAATCAAAAGAGCTAGTGTCGTAATGCGGCTGAAAACTTGACCCACTGATTATTGAACTGAATACGTCCATGGCCAAATTGGAAGAATCAATTGACATTGCAGATGAGTCCATGACAAGACAATATTACAATAACAATATATAATAACATTCCATTCTTTGGCAGTTTTGCTGGTATGATTTGGATTGTTGTCCTGTTGGAACTTCCAAATTAACGGTATATCATCCGAATAATACAGTAGCATAATGTCCTGCAGAGTTTTCACATATTCGTGCCTATCCACTATAGTTGTGATCCAATATATGAGACCGACACCGTAATATGAGAAACAGGCCCAGAACATTATGCTCGAACCACCATGTTTGACGGCCTTGCAGGTGCATCTGGCCTGATATTCTGAGTTTTGTGGACGCCTTACATATTGTCGAGATCCTCAACTACCAAATAAAACAATTTTGGATTCATACGACAACCTGATATTCCTCCAATTTGAAGGGGGCAATTCAGATGTTCCTTAGCAAACCATTATCGCTTTTGGACATGTATTTTTTTTAAGAACGGAATTTTTCTCGGGCTTCTTGCTGACAGACTATTTTTCACCAAGCATCTAGGAATGGTTTCCACACTTTGGTCCATACCTAAGTCCTTTTTTTTTAAGTGTAGCAGAAGCAAACGAATTGCGCCTCGAATACACCACAACTTTTGTCACTAGATCTTCGGTCATAATACGAGGACTTCCACGTTTATCTTTTTTTGGCGAGTACTTTATGTCGTTTCTGATCATGGTTGATGATCACTTAATCAAATTTTTGACTTCTTTATAGGTTTTTCCTTCACAAATCAATTTTGTAATAACGTAAGCACGCTTCTCAGGAGGGCAAGGCTAGCCACGCCCCTTTCTAACAACTCTAAGCAAATAAAATATATTGTAAATTATCAAATTACATTAATTAATAATAAATCAAGTGCCTCTCTTGCTTAAAATCCATTTTTATTCACTTTTGACGAAGTTTAATGAATACACTACTATTATTTTAACCGGAGAAAATTTAACGTTGATCACAAAATGGCGGAGAAACTCAAAAATGGAAGGTGCTTTCAGGTCCTAAAGGTGCATTTCCATAAAAGCTTTTCTAAGACTATGATCTGACAAAGTCGGAAAGCAAAAGCTCTAATGTACATACGAAATATCAAAGCTTAATTAATTTATCTGGTGGCACTACTATTATTTTGACCGCAGCTGTATGTATGTATGAAACAAATTTCGATCATAGGTAAATTTTGCAGTCTTTGCTAACTTTACTTATTCTTAACCCGCTTATCTCTAGTACCGTTATGTATGCCGTTTTGTATGTATAAAACAAATTTCGATCATAGGAAAAAAAAAACTTAAAATTATGTAGTTTAAAAAGAACAGTCTTCTACAAAACATGTTGTAAGTTTTCTGTTACAGAAAAGTAAAAGTAACTATGGTTTCTTGGTGAAAACATCTTAGAATTGACCGTAGATAACGATCTGGGGGTACCATTTGTCAATATTTGTTTGGCCCATACAAATCGATTTACCCTACTGGACAAGCATATTTGTATTGAAATTTAAAAAATAAACTGGAAAAAAGTGCTGAAAATGTGGCCTTAGGAAAATTCCCCTTTAGGACCAGATCTTAAATTAAAAAAAAATTGGCCATAAGCAAACAGGGCTTGCCTACATTGCAGCTCAACTTCTTTCCCATCTCCCCAATCACCAGAACTCAATCCTATGTATAATTGTTGGAATGAGCTAGATATTAGACTCATAAAGCTTTCGATTTTAACCGAATAAGAGCTTAAAATAGTTTAAATTAATAATTGCTAAAAATTTACGACTTTACCGTCGATGAAAAGTGCATTTATTGTTTTAAATATATATACATATATATAAAAAGGGCAAACTCATAAAATATTTAGTTCATCATTTTTTTTATTGATATTTTGCATTTTGTTTTCTGAGGAATTTTGCCCTCATAAATGTTGGAATGATTTTTAATGAAAAGTTAAAAAAAGTTATATCAAAGAAAATAAATAAAATATGATTTATAAAAATATTAAGATTGCTACCTAAATTTTTTTAGCTCTATATTCGACAACAGTACAATTGCCAACACTTTTGTCCATGACAGTATATTCAGACGTGAGCAAATTAACAGGAACTGCATTTCTGAAAACTGAATTTGTTGAATAAAAGTTTTAGTTTTTTATATAACAATCTCTTATATCATTGTAGACGATAGTCCACGCTAGTGACGAAAGCAGACCCCAAAAGCACGCACGCAAGTGCTGTGTTATTTCTATAGTGCATATACTATGTCCATGTTTTACAATCCTGGGAATTTTGCAAGATCTGATGCATTTAAACTCTTAGACTAAATACGTTATCGCTAATTTAATTTAAATTGAACAAAAATGTAGTACATATTACAATATATTAAGAATAAAAAATGAATTTACGAAATTCATGTTGAAAAAAAGGGACAAGGAACATTAAGCTTTTAATTTTTTTTTACCTATTATTTTAAAAAAAAACTTTAATATTTTGAGGAAGCACTTTTCTTTATTAGTATTTCAGAGAATTTTCGACGCATGGAGTCCACAAGTTTTGCACAGGTGCTCTAAGAAATTCCATACCAAGCCTCCTCCACCTTTTCCCAAAGCTCCGTCGGATTTTTGGACTTGCTAAACCCTAATGGCTAAACTAAATGCCCGCTTCGAAGCTCCCCAGAGGTGCTCTATTGGGTATAAGTTCGGAAACTGTGCAGACCATTCCATGACGCTAGTACTTTAGCGACAAAACCAATCCTTGACCATCTTCAAAGTGTGCTTGGGGCCTTCAGGTTGACTAACATATAGTTTTACATCTGATCCATGGCAGTTGATCTTAGTTTAGTTTAACCAGAGCACATTATTCCAATTTTCCCGTATCAGGTTTGAAATTAGCAAATTTAAGCCCTTGCTGAAATGGTCTGGGGATGCTTCTCAGCATATGGTGTCGCCCCAATCTATTACAATAGTTTATCTAGAGATTTTCCGGGGTACGAGTCTGCCATTTTCTGAAGAGAAAATACCTTTAAAGTGGTAGTTATTAATTCTGCCGCCACTGTAAATTGGGTTAGGCCAAAATTTGAGAATTGAAATTAAAAACTATAATTCTTTGTTTTTTAAATCACTTGCAATAAAATTTAAAAAAAATGGTCTTGGGGCCTTCAGGGTCATGTTAATACTATGTAATTGACATCATATTGACCGTATTAAGCTATAACGTATTAAAATAACTTCTTGAAGTAATCACTTCGTTTCTCTCTTAACTCGGGCTTGGTGTTGTTAAACACACAAACGAAAAGCCGAAGTGCAATTGTATTAGTGACGACTACTGGACTAGAGTTTTCATTTATTTTGCTTTACATTTTCTATCTGCTTTTTGACATCGCCCCATTCGCACGGATGGCGTGACTACATATGTATCTATTGGGTGACAATTGCTATCAGTCTTCTTTTTCATTCATTTACTTTTACTTTACTCAGTAATTCAGCTCGTCAATCCTTTACAGCCGACTCGCCGCTCTGGTTGATATTTACGGAAAAGTCCAAGGCACTGGACGTGCTGCGCAATTACAAGGATGCACGTCTACGCGAGTTTCCAAATCGCGATCAGGCTGAAAGCTACGTACAGTTTGGCTTTGAGAGCATCGAGTCGTTGAAACGCTACGGTAAATCTAAACCAGTTATTAGTAAGTACATATTTATATATATTTGTTAAAACATTTGCATATGCTTGTTGCGTACATATATTAAACACTATTTACATTTTTTTTTGCAGAGCCTGTACAATTACCTACAGCGCTCGGTGTTGGATTTAAGACTTCCTCTGGCGGTTCCGACATTCAGTTTTCCTCGTCACCCACTAACAGCGCCACAAGTTTGCCCTGTTCGACAGTAACCTTATCAAATTTGATTGTTTCTATGCCAAGCAACACTACCAGCAGCTGCGTTGTCACTGTAGGCAGTGGTAACGCAGTTGGAAGTGCCAGTAGCTCTCTAAATGCAGAACGTCCACTGTTTCGGGCGCCCGCCAAGCAGGAGCTCGTTGAGTTTCGCAAACAAATTGAGGCTGGAAATTATGAGCGAGTCAAACGCATTGTTTGGGACAATCCACGTTTCCTGATCAGCAGTGGTGATACACCCACCAGCCTGAAGGAAGGCTACCGCTATAATGCCATGCACATATGTGCCCAAGGCAATCAAGCTCTTGTTGCAGAACTCATATTAAAAATAATCTCAGATCGCGACTTCACTCAGCTCTATGCAGGTAAAAAGAGTAGTGGCGAGATGTGTGCCGCCATGAATGAGAATCTGCTTGATTACTATCTCAACATGCCTGACAAAGGTCGGGGGGAAACTCCTTTGCATTTTGCCGTTAAAAACGGTCATATTGCTATGGTTGAAGTTCTCACTTCATATCCGCAATGCAAGTCCCTGAGAAACACAGAGGGCATGTATCCCAAAGATGTAAGTATCCCATTAACTAGGCAGTTTAAACTGTCAGATCACATCGATAACTATTTTACCACTACACACAAGTTTGCATTTCACCTCTGAATATACATAAGTGGGTTATTTTTTTGCATTCCATCATAGTATGTACATACTTTTCAAGTTTGAGAGATGTATTTCAATTTTTTTAATTATGATTTTATGTTGGTGGCCTAGTGAATAAAGCAGCCGCATGCAAATACTCTGTGCCCATTGAAAATGGTCAGGCAGGCAGAAGGAATAATCTCCGACCCTATAATATATATATGTATATTCTTGATGAGTATCAACAGTCGAGTCGATTGAGCCTTGCCCGTCTGACTGTTTGAGTCAAACGATCTGAGAGACTATAAGAGCCAGAGATTTATTAAATCACTGCGGACGGCAGTCCGCGCTAGTGACGAAAGCATCACGAAGGGTACGAAAGGCAACTAGCAATATATACAGGCAGAATGGAAAATTTGCTATAGCTGTCCGATCAAGTCGAGTTATATACCTATCGAAAGGTATAGCTCTAACTAACAAAAGTTCATACTAAGACTTTTGAAAGCTCACCTGGTTCGTGAGATAAACAGGTGTAAATGGCAGGGGCGAAATTTAGATGATTGCAGCAAATGGGGCCGTTGGAGCCTTTTAGTAAATTTTTTTAATTTTCTACGATTGTTATCAAAAATACGCGAATGACATCTCAATCATAAATATCTGTTAAGTGGTTCAAAAGATAATTAAATTTTAAATTTTTAGTAGCCTTCCCAAAATGAGATGAAAATTCAGTTTGTGTTTGTTTGTATCAAAGCGTTGAAATCGCTAAAATGTGTGAATGAGGATCTATTCCCAATCATAAAATTAGAAACTTTTGTTCTACGACTTTTTCGAAAAATAGCTAGTTTAGTGGGAAACCGATAAAATTTTGCTGAACTTAAAACCAGCCTAGTATCCAAATGATAGAAGCTACATGTTATGTTCTATATATCGTAGAAAAAGTATTTTGAACATCTTTTAAGCATACTTTCAATCTTTTTTTCTGGAGTACATAGGTAAGAAGCTACAGGTGAATTAAGATTTCATTGGCGATTTAAAAAAAATCTACACTCAAAATCTCTATGAAATTATTATATGTTATAGTCAGCTTATTTTACGCGTTTTTTGACGTATAACACATATCTGTGAAAATTCGTGTCGGCAAGATATTACGTATCGCTTGACTATCTTAATTCCTTAGCATTGAATGATGGCAGCAGCAACAATTCAAGCAGTGCAAGTGGTGCACAATAGAACCCACAGCTGACAGCTTTTGTTTCAGTGATGCCAGATAGTTTGTTTTTGTTTTACAAGATGGCGGTATTTAATTTATTTAAATGATCTGGACTTGTAGGGTCTTCCTGGAACGCAAACCCTACTAAATGTGTTCTTATTTTCTTAATTCATTTCTATGCCCTGTGCCCATTGAAAATGGTCAAAAAGGGTATAATGGTTTTGTGCAATGTATGTAACAGGCTGAAGGAAGCATCTTCGACCCTATAAAGTATATATATTCTTGATCAGTAACAATAGCCGAGTCGATTGAGCTATGTCCGTCTGTCTGCCCGTGTGCTTAAGCCAAAGGATCTCAGAGACTATAAGAGCTAGAGACTTCAAACTTGGTATGTAAGTTCCTGGATAGCTGGCGCAGATCAAGTTTGTTTTAAAATTTGGGTCGGATCTCTATATCATATAGCTGCCATAGGAACGATCAGTCGAAAATCAAGTTATAGTATGAAAAACTTTCCTGTTGTTTGAAATATCTCGACGAAACTGCCAGGATGTACATTTGGGATGGTCCTATACATCCTGATCAAATTTGGTTGAGCACTGTTGTCGACTGTAGCCGCACCTCCTCGCGAGCGAAGCCAGCCGGGGGTAGGCGAGCGAAACAAGCAGGGGGCGGAGCCCCCTTGTTTTTCATGGTACTTAGGCTTGGTACAGAAAAATTCAAAAACGTCTGATATCTTCTAAAAAATACCTCTTTACGAGGTAAAATTCTTGTGACGAAAGCATTTCTATGCCCCAAAATAACGAACGATATTAAATTGAATATATAACTTATTCTTAAAAAAAAAGTTTGGCATTCGGCACATTGCGCAATAAAGTCCCTATCCTTCTTTCCTGATAAAAATAACTTTTTTTGCGCAGTGCCGAATGCCATGTGCCGAATGTGGATTTCAATTTAAATAAAAATAGCGATAACGTATTTCGTCTAAGAGTTTAAATGCATCAAATCTTGCAAAAATGAGAATTATATTGAAAAAAAGCAAAACAAAATGATGTCCCTATTAATTATGCCCTGTATATACAGTGCATAGCAGCTTATTTCGAGCAGCTAAGAACTGAAATTTGAAATCGTTAAACCTTCAAAGATATCAATAAAAACTAAATGTAGTAATGTAGCTTTCATTTTTCGGCTGATAAGTATCTGCTCGGTTTCAGTGAAAACTTAGTTATTATCATTTTTTGCCTTTTCTGCCTTTTGGTTGGCTTAAAGAAAACATTGGATGATGGAATTTTTTGCACCAGGGCATAATTGAATCATTTCAACAATATTCTGCTGACCATTTTTCAATCTCGTTGGGATCGATTTCACTGTTTAATCTTTGTAACAGGGCTGATTTTGGAATTCAACACAAAAGTAAACTTTTCAACGTAATTAAGACCATTAGATGTAAATTAAAATAAGCTTATCATGTGCCCTAAGGATAGAAATAGAAGCTGTGACATTATAGTCATAACTGGAGATTCAGAGTCACTCCAGAGGGCCTGCACGAAATAAGCTGCGGCATGAAATAAGCCCATTATTAACGTTTTCGTTATTTTATTGTTTTTTTTTAATAATTAATAAATTTGTTTATGCTTTATATAAAAGTTAATATTCTGCTTTAAATTATTGAACTTAATTTTTATTGATATCTTTGAAAGTTTAGCCGCAGTAACGATTTCAAATTTAAGTTCTAAGCAGCACGAATTAAGCTGCAATCCTTCTTTTAAAATTTAAAATTTTTACACGACGTAAAAGTCTATTTTTAAGCTCCAAAATTTTTAATATCCAATTTTGTGACGAACAATATTAAATATAATATATGAATCAATCTAAAACTAAACGAATATCCAAGTCGACGAACGCGGACTTGTAAAAAAATATGGTCTTAAGAAGACAGCAGCCGAAGACAGTTGAAATATGTACGTCGGCAAATTGAAAACAAACATTCAGACCTCGAGCTAACTAAGCTCAGCTCTGACTAAAAAAAATAGAGTGCATTTCGGCACAGTGCAAAAAGCTATTTTAGGTATAAAGAAGCGGAACCTTTTTGCGCAAATAAAATATATAAATTTTTTGGGAAGTCATTAATTTTGTATTTTTAAATAAAATTTATATTTTTCCAAACAAAACAATTGGGCTGATCAAAAAAAATTATTTTTCATTTCTTAAGTATTCGTTTTGCTTCGGCATATTTCTTATGTTTAAATATTAAAAGTCTCCTTCATTGCTCTAAATCACTTTTATTATGCGACCTGACAGAATTTGTTAAGGTTTGAAGGTTAAGAGTGATTTGTCCAATTTCGCCTACTCTGCCACAATTGCTGCCTTCAATTCTTTTAGGGATGAGTTGAGATTGGGACTGTTGGCGGGCCACGTCAAAAGCGGTATGTTTCGCTTTTTAAAAACTTTGTTTTTAACTCTTCGAAGCGTGATTACTGTTGAAATGTCCAGGAATAGCCACATATTTCCTATTCAAGCTATCCAATAGCTCTATAAATACGTTGGAGTTCATTTGGTACAAAATAAAGCATATTGGACTCTTTCCATCATAGCAAAAGAGCAGCCCACACCTAAGCGAACCTTCTTGAAAATTTTGTGAGATCTTTTCTTGATCGATCATACAGAGCAGAGCTGAGATTAAAGTTTATCAGCTCAGATAAGCTTTCAGCGTGCGTGATTTCACACAAGCAGTGCGTTTGTTTTATAAGCTCAGCCGTAAGTTCAGCTTTCAGCCGTCAGTGTGCGCCCGGCCTAGTTCCCAAAATTTATATTTCTCTGCAAAGTGCATGCATGTTGAGGAAGTAGCTCACATTAGACGACTCTTTTTTCATATGAAATGAATGGGTGGTCTCGTAAAATTTTTTTGGCACGACGCTCAAAGTCGTTTCACACGAGGGTTTTTTCACCGAAGGTGAATTTTGCCATTCAGAATATTTGCATCGGTGCTAAGGGAAGCTGGTCACACTTAACATACTTTTACTCCATGCACACTTTATTTTTTCCGAAAAGCACCAAAAAATTCAATGTGAACGTATTGATTTTATTGCCACGATTTGACCGACGCAAAAATCTGATGGAATAGGACGCGTTAAAATTTCGCATTTTCACACGACACCGACAGCTTTTTAACAAAAAGTGTCGGTGAAAAAACGCTCGTCTGTCGGACGCTTTAGGAACTGGTAGTCTCAGTTGCTGCGCTTGTTTTTTTTTTTTTGTGCTAAGATCTTTATACGCCGCTTATTGCACTTTTTTATTAATGGAGGGCGTCCAGTACGTGGCTTCCTTCCATAATTTTCGGGGTCTTTTAGTAACTTTTGAGTTGTAAAAAGCTTCATTTCACTTTTTACGCAGTTTTATGTAATGCTATCCTTGTTGTTTTTTTTTTTTGCCAATATTTTGGCACGCTCTTTTCGTTAGGAAGATAACCATTTTGTGGGGTTTCTACAAAAATTAGGCTAGTTTTGACTTAATAACCCAGAAATCACAGTCAAAACCTACTTTCTGTACACTTAAAATTAAAGTATTTATAAAAATATGCAAGTGAATCCACTCAAACGATGTCAGAAACTGACTTGATCGGTTCAATTATTTCGTTGACCTTATGTAAGTCAGGCAGCTCGAGTTTAGGTTGAAATTTGAAATTGCCACGCCCATAATAAAAATAATTAATTAATTCATTTCATATTTACTCCGCCAGAATGTACGTATGTATGCATATCGAGCTAGCCAGCGTCTGCCTAGACGGCACAGTGGTCGAAGGGTGAGTGGCATGCTAAACATGAGGCGAGAGTTCGAGTCCGGGCGGTGCATGCAGAGTTTTAAGGTTTTTCTTTATTTAATTTGTCTGTCTGAATGTATGTATAACACATTTGCAAGCGCCAAAACAATCGGTCCATGGCTCTGAAGGTACGGATACCAGCCCGTGCGTGTGACGATCAAATATATTTTAATTTTCGTTTTTTTTTTATTTGTTCCTTTTAATGTGTTTACAAAATTTAATGATATCGTGCAAGTTGGTACATACCCTCATTTATATCATATATGTATGATAGCTGCCATAGAAACGATTGGTCGATAATTAAGGATTTGTATGCAAATTATTGCCCTTTCTAGAGATATCTTAATCGAACTTGCTGCGTTTTACCAAGGCTCAGGGTATCTTACTGTCGATTGCACTCGACTGTTCCGCTTGTTATAATATAAATTACACTAGCTTACAGACATTTTGTAAATCAAATCATAATGTGATTTTCTCATGGACAATGGCCCCCAATCACGAAAATCTTACTAACAAATTTTTCATAGAAGCAAATATTATTTTTTTTTTCTAGTTTTCAAAGTTCCGATATATTAATACCGATTTTTGTAAAATATTAAAATCGTTAGCATCTGAACTACTAGGCCGATCCCAATACTGTATAAGAAAGAGCTTTAGAGTGCTTAGTTACCTTTAATTTGATTGACTAAATCGTTTAAATCGAACTGGAAACATACTCAAAAATGTCGGAACAACGAAAATTTGAAGAAAAATATATATATATATATATATATATTTGAAAAACGCTTCCATTAAACAATTTTTAAGTGCTAAGTTCGTGTCTAGGGTAGTGATGTAAAATAACACCGATGCATCGAACATCGATGTTTTTTGGCGATATTTTTCGATGTTTTTGATGATACCGAAGTTGCGCCATGCATCGAAGTTTTGGAAAACATCGCTTGTTTAATTTTACAATAAATTACGTATTTGGCGTTAGTAGCCGCACTATCAATACGCTCTTTTCGCCGTACTGACAGTGGGTTTATAGTACTTTGAGCGGTGTTTGCAATGTCAAAGTAAGTAAATTTGGTCAGAGATACTATATGAAAGCATAAGTTTTTAAGATATATATATTTTCTTTTAAATGGAAAGGTTTTAGGGCAATCGATGCATTGCAGTTTCGGCCCGATGTAAAAAGCCAACATCGATTTTTCATTCTGAAAGCATTAATGAGCAGCGACATAGATGTTTCCACGCAAGTCACTGAGGACGGCAGTAAGGTGACGCTAGTGACGAAAGCATCACGAAGGGTGCGAAAGTCGACTAGTAATATACACAGGAAGATTGGAAAATTTGCTAGGACAGTCCGATTAGGTCGAGTTACATACCGATCGAAAGGTATAGCTTCAACTAACAAAAGTGCATACTAAGACTTTTGGAAACTCACCTGGGACAATCAGGTGTAAGTGAGAGGGGCGAAATTAAGATGATTGCAGCAAATGGGGAGGTTGGGGCTTTTTGGTAAATTTTTTATTTTTATTTTATTATTATTCTTATAAAAAATACTCGTCGAATGACACCTCGATCATCAAAATGCGACCACTGGTTCGAAAGATAATTAAATTTGAAAAATTTAGACGTCTTCCCAAAATGAGATGAAGTCAGTCCTTTTGTTTGTTTGTTTGATGGTATTACAGCGTTGAAATAGCTTATATTTGTGAATGTGGATCTATTCCCCATCAAAAAAATAGAAACGTTTGTTTTACGACTTTTCCGAAAAATCGCTAAAACCCGCTAAAAATTGACACGCCCACAGTATATAAACGATAGAAGCTACATATATGTTCTTTAAGTCGTTGAAAAGGTATTTTGAACGGCTTTCATTATTTTTTTCTAAAGCATATAGGTAAATGGCTACAGGTGAAAATTGCTTTTTTTATCACACCTTTTGGCGATTTTAGAAAAACGGCTCTAACGATTTTTTTTATGTTTTAGTATGAATAATTTCGCGTTTATTGTTGTATGACACATAACGTTTGTTTGGGTGTGTTTGGAAGATATTACCTGTTATATAAACTCCTTATAATTTGTATGCACTGTGCCCATTGAAAATGGTCACAAAAGGATTTAGTACGAAAAACTTTTTCGTTGTTTGAGATATCTCAACCTTACTGTCAGAATAAGCATCAGAGATGGTTCCATACATCCCGACTAAATTTGGTTGAAATCGGAGCACTATATCATATAGCTGCCATAGGAAGGAACAGTCGAAAATCAGTTTTAATACGAAAAACTTTTTTGTTGTTTGAGATATCTTAACCAATCTGACAAATTAGACATCTGTGGTGGTCCTTTATATAATGACCAAATTTGGTCTACTATATCATATAGCTGCCATAGGAACGATTAATCGAAAATTAGGATTTAGTATGCATTTGTTTAAAATTATTTTTGGAGATATCTCAACCTAACGTAACCATTGGGAGTTTTCTATTATCTTTAACATTATGATCGAATTTGTTTTTTAATGGTACTGAGACTTGGTATAGACTATTACAAAAATTTCTGATATCTTCTAAAAAAAACCTCTACGAGGTAAAAGTCTAGTGGCGAAAACATTTCCATTCCCCAAAATTTCTGATAACAAACTTTGTGACGAACGATATTAAATTGTATAAATAACTTATGATAAAAAAAAAACAGTTAAATAAAAGTTTTTTGTGGATTTGTTCAAAAAATTTATAAAAATATAAATAAAAAATTTTAAAATAATATTTCAATTTTAATTTTTTTTTTTTATAAACATATAATTTTTTTTTTAAATTTATATTATTATTATATTATTTATTTATATATTTTTTATATTAAGACTTAAAAGTAAAAGTTATTTTTAATTGTGTATAGTAAAAGTTAAAAATAAAAATGATTATACAATTTTTATTTAATAAAATTTATTTTTAAATTTTTATGAAGTAAAAATTATTTTTAAATTTTTATTAAATAAAAACAATTTTTCAATTTTTATTACAAGCGGGGCTTCTACTCTTCTTGGCTGTGCCTTTGAATAAAAATTGAGAATAACAGTTATGCTATGATTTAAAAAAAAAATTTAAAATTATCCTGTTTCTCATAACTTTTATTAGCGATGCCTGGTATTAAAAACAAGATGTCAAAGACTATAACAGATAGCGCAACCAAATTTGGGACACAGTCTATTAGTCCCATGCAGATAGGGTTTATTTCTCACTATTTTTGGCCCCGCTCCTTTCTGTCCCCACAAATTGAAAATAAATATTACACACACAATTTTTGAGCAAGAATGCTTTTCTTGGTGGTTAATGTTCTTTAAAATTATTATTTAGTCGTATCGCATCAAGACCGGAAAAATATAAAGTTATTAATGGCCACATCAATTTTTTAAGTTTAAGCGCCTAAAAGTATTCAGAAACTTCCGAAGTTTATATCTGCATTTAATTTATGTATATCTAAATTGTGCAACGGGTTACTCATAGTCGAGGCATGGACTATAGCACTGTTACTTGTTTTTATTTTCAATCGTTACGTTTTTTACAATTTAGTTAATGTTTTCATAAATTAAATTATAAAATCTATATTAATATAAAAATAAGAAGAAAAAAAATAAAAAATTGTTTTTAGTACATTTAAAAAGTTTGTATATGTACTTTTTCGAAAAAGTAAAATTGATTCCTAAGTCTGGTACAAAATGTTTTATAGGTAGCCGTAAGCCACAGCTCTGAGGCCCGACACGCATGCGTTTTTCACGCATGATGATTTAATGGTTGTTTAAAAAAATTTCGTAGTTTTCGTTAAAAAAAATGCATGGGAATGAGAAGTTTTTTTTGCCTAACAAGTGGTGATAACCCGTTAAGTGGCTTTGGACTTAAGTCTACATGTTTGTAAAAATTAGAGTTTGAGCAGTCTATTCTTAACCCTTTGTATGGTATTTTGTCCGATTTTGTTTTTTTTTTTTAATTTCTTGTTAAAAACTTTTTTTTATAACAAAGTGTCTTTGGCAGTTTTTATCCAATATAGTTTTAGTTAATACTATACAATTTGCATCATATTGACTAAATCGGGTCAGTTTCGAATTCCGAAAACGAGTGCAATAGCCACAAATCGGGTTGTTTGCTGTTCCGAGCTCCGCAAATCGACAAGAAATGTTTGAAGTTTAAATATAATTTAATAGGATTTTTTTATAAACATCTACAACTTATTGCATAAAAAAAGAAAGCGAGCGGCATTGATTAAACCGAGCTGTTCTGAATTCCACTTTGCATTATCGATATCAACTCTGGCAATCGAAAGCTGCTAGAGTTGCTTCAATTGAATAAAAAATTTCGAACAACGAAGTTTTAGTCGAATTTAGCTTCTATCTGCTATATTTAACATGAATTATTTAAAATGAATTTTCAAAAATAGTTTTAAATAAATCTATTCGGATTTAAGATGAAAATTAAAGCTTGAATGTTTTTATTTCTGAATTGGTGACAACTCTGGTTCTTGTCGATATGAAAAAACACACGCACTGGCAACCAGCTGAAGACAAAAAAAATGTGCAATTTTATAAATTGATAAATCACCATAACTGCCGGCGTTTTGCAAAATTTACTTAGCAATTTATATTATTTTATCAAATTTTTTCTCTTCGCTGATTAAAACAGTTGACACGGTCGATGACTTACTGGTATCAAAACGGTTTCGAAACCGAGTTCAAAAAGTAAAAACAAGCCCATTTCGGCCGGAATTAAGAACAGCAAATGATAAAACGTTCTTTTTCCTTTTGTTTTTACTTTTTGAAAACATACGGAATTCGTAACAGGCCTGAATATAAAGAATTAAAAATACAAAGTTTTTAAATTAATAAATTAAGTAATTTTTATTTAGAAGGTATGAAAGAAAAATCCCATAAAAAAATCGCACTAAAGATATGAATTTTAAATCCAATTGTAATGTTTGTGAAGAATAACGGTATCAAATGGAATGTCAGAAGATATTATAAGTCTTATATTATTATAAGCAATGTAGATCAATCACATACATTTTAATATAATTTTGATCAAAAACATTAAAATTTTATTTAGGTTGTAAGCAGTCGGACTCTTTAAGCCAACTCAAAATAACAATATAAAAAAATATAATTCAAAAAGGAAGGAAAAGTATTTATTTGCTTGAGAATGATGAAAATCCATTTGTATACGATTGTTCGTCATCCATAACACGAATATACTGGTGAATGTCCCGTGGCATAAATAGGTCCTGTCAGCATACATAGGTCCTGTCTGCGGGCCAATCCAATACTTCTATTCTCAAAATACCATCGTGATATTTAATTTATAATATTGTTTCAGCATAGAATTACTACCGAAGTTGGAAAAATGTTGATAAGTTAACAACTTTTAAAGTATTACCACCAAAAAAATAATCACTCCTGCCCTATTTATGGGTTCAGGAACATTTTTGATTTTATTTCAACTTATATCCATTGAAGAGATTGGAAATAATAAGATTCAAATCAAAGTAAAAGTAATACGCATTTATAGTATAATTTGCTTAGCTTAAGATAGTGAATTTAAGTGGATAATTATTTTAAGTCATAATTTGTCTAGTTCGGAAGTTAATCAACGCCTACAAGGAAAACCCAAAACCTCAAAACTTCATGCATTTAATACGTACAACATTTTCACACAAATTAAAAAAACCTCATTTCCACGAAATTTTTTTTGTAATTAAAGGTATTACCACTAGAAATGGGAGCGAGACTCGTGGCCAATAGTCCTTTTTATAAAATAGAAGGGCTCGAGCCTTAAACTCTTATATCGGGTCGGGCCGGCCGGGCTTGTACCCAACTTTTAGGCACGCGCACACCCAAAATGAACGAGCTATATAATAAAAAAAATCACAAAGTAATCGTATATATTTAAATTTTTGAATGCGACGATCGTTATCTTAAGTAATTTAAATTGCAACATTTTCGCCCAAAAGAAAAATAATGATTTAATTATAAACTAAAACATTGTGAAATTCGGGTAGGGCCAGGCCAAGCTCGGGTTCGAGCTTTACAAAAAAAAATGTCGTGCGGGCTCGTGCCATTTTCTATACCCAATATTTCTAGAGGATATAATAATTTTGTGAAATGTTTGTAACACGCATACGGAGGCGTGGTAGACCCCATAAAGTATATATATTCTAAAAAAAAATCTATATGCCCCAAAACTTCTGATATACAATTTTGTGATGAACAATATTAAATTGTACATATAATTTATTCTTAAAAAAAAGTCTGGCATTCGGCACTGCGCAATGTGCAACAAATCAATTTAAAAACTAAATCGGGCTAAGGAATATGGTAAGAATTTAATTATTCAGCATTGCCACAAGGCAAACAAACTTTCTGGCAACACTAGTTTTTTCTCTGAGTCAAAAGCTTACAGCAACAAAATCTCGAGCTCTGGCTGCTACGACTCTTTGTTGCTGCTGTCTTCTGTCAATTCTAAGTAAAATTTACATATTCAGTTAACAGGTAATCTCTTCCAAACACGTTGGCTGAAATATATGTTTCATATACCAAAAAATAACATTTTGAAAATTAAACATTTTGCAGTAATCGCAATTATGAAATGTTTTCTGCAAGCAGTATGTTCATGCATAATGCTGCAAGCAGTGAAAATATGTACATATAAGCCAGCAGTGTAAAGGTGCAATATAATATATATACAGTTAACAGGTAATATCTTGCTGAAACGAATTTTTACAGATGTGTGTTCTGTGTCACGGTCAATAAACGGAATTTTATTGATTATAACATATTGAAGTTTCATAGAGATTTGAGGTGTGGATTTTTCTTAAATCGCCAAAATGTGAGAAAAAAAACGTTTTTTCCCTGTAGCCTATGTACCTTAGAAAAAGTTTACTTATTGCCTAAGAGCCCTTCAAAATAACTTTCCAACGATATATAGAACATATCCGTATCTTTAATCGTTTAGAGATAGTGGGGCATACATTTTATCGGGTTTTTAGCGATATCCCGCTAAACTAGCGGTTGTTCAAAACGTCGTAGAACAAACGATTCTATTTTTATGATAGGGAATAGGTCCACATTCACACATTTTAGCTATTTCAACGCTTTGTTACAATCAAACTGAAAAACTGACTTTTCATCTCATTTTTGGAAGGCGATTAAAATTTTCAAATTCAATTAGGTTTTGAGCCAGTGATCGGATTTTGATGATCATTGTGTCATTCGACGCGTATTTACCAAAAGGCTCAAACGGCCCCATTTTCTGCAATCAATTAAATTTTTCCCTTTCCACTTACACCTACTTATCTCACGAAGTTTCTAAAAGACTTAAGCTGGGTTCTCAGTGCCTCACAATGTGAAAACATATTTTGATATGATTTGTGATGCTTTGCAGAGCACGTCAAAGTGTTCATATTGGTGACACAAAAATTATGCTTCATACAATTGTGAAAAGCCTTGTGAAGAACCTTCGATGTGAACACTGGCAGACAATGTGACAGAGCATTGCAAAACATCACAAAGAATCAAAATGTTCACAAAATGTAGGAACAGAACAAATTCTACAAAATGAATAAAAACAAAGTCATGTCACTTTGTCATTCATTTGAAAAGGTTGCATTTATTTGATAAATTTTATAAATATGGAACAATGGCAAATAGGGGACGCCGTGTCACCGGACAGTGGCATTCTGAATCCATACGCAAACTAATTACAGCTGTGGAGGAGTCAGAATGCCTCTGGAATGTATGTTATGGAAATTATTAAAATCGTGAGACCAAAGATGTCAGTTGGAGCACCATTGCTTCAAACCATGATCCAGAAGCTAAATACCGCAAGACGCTCGCCTGGTGAAATTGGCTAGCGAAAATTTGTGGTGTTTTTTTTTTTATAAGTGGAGTGACCCGAGTTGTGAGCTGGTCGAATGTTGCTCCGTCCATACGCAAATAGTTTTTAAACTTGTGCGGAAGACTTCGCAGCTCTCCACTTAACTTTGTATACATCCCCTATTTCCCACGAGTCAAATTTATTTTGTCGACCCAGCAACTGCGCTTTGCCTTATATCATTTATATCAAAATTGTGAACCTAGCATTAGTATGCACTTTGGTAGTTAAAACTATACCTTTCGATCGGTGTATAGCTCGACCTGATCGGTCATAGCAGATTTTTCGTTCCTCCTCTATATTGCTAGTCGCCTTTCGCATCCTTCATGCGACGTGCCGAACGGCTGCGATGTTGCCGGTACTGTTGTTGTTGTATTTATATGTAAGTATGTGTGTACATATACGTATTGGGCATCGAATTGAATGGGTACACTACTTTACTCAATGCAAGGGAAATTAAATTTTAGTAGCACTTTTTTCAATGCTGTTAAAAAATATATAATGCTTATATGCACAATTCTACCTAGAACCATAAGGCAAACACAACTGAAACTGGAATTAATTTCGGTTTGATTTCCGGGTTAAAGTAAAGACAGAGTAATATTTTACCAAATATCAAATGCTTAATATTTTTATATTTATCAAACCACATTTATATTAAACCAATATCTACTGGCTTTCATAGTTTTAAGATATTTATAAAGTATTTTTTCCAAATAGATAATATGTCAGCGAGCACAGAACGCCAGCCCGGACGTATTCAAGAAACTTGAACTGCTGCTGTCAGAGCCACATTATGTGCCTGTTCTTCGCGCGGTACACAACGAGCTGCCCCCGCATGTAGGACAACCTTTCACGCCTAATGACCCGCCGGTAAAGTAACTTATATAGCCAGTAAAGACACTTCACAGTAATTATCGTATGCAATTTGACAGATCAAGCAGTACAAGTCCGACGAAAGTGATCGTCTCAATGTAGACCTTACAATCAGTGCTTTGGCTGGCCCAATGCCACGTGAGCAAGCATTTAATTTCTTTCGACGATGGAAGACGCCTCCACGCATTGGAAGCAATGTGATCTCTCCGTTGGCTGGCTCGCCTTTCATCTCGCCCATGAAAGCCCCAAGCAAGTCATTTTTCAATAAAAGCACGGGCCAAATGTCAGCAGGTCGACGCGTCCTTTTTAGCCCCTCGACGCCAAATAAGTCGCTGAACGAGCCAAATAGCAATCACAAGTCACAGCAGGCGATGTCACTTCAAAATGGGGATTTTGAAAATATTGAGAATAACAATAATAACAATTGCGTCTTTAAGGACAGCCCAAGTGCACCGAAACGCATGATTGACATACTCTCAACTCACATGCGACATATGAGGCCGGATTTGTTCTTAGAATACCGCAATAGCAATTTGTCACCGCATGTGGATGAATCGCCAAACAGATCTTTGGATCTCAGCCTAAATGTGTCCAATCTGAATGACAGTTTCCGTGAGCGTCATATTAAAAACTCGGACATTGAAAAGGGGCTTGAGGTGGTCGGTCGTCAACTAGCGCGTCAAGAACAATTGGAGTGGCGCGAATATTGGGACTTTCTTGATACTTTTATAGATATAGCTTCGAGCACTGGACTTAAACAACTGGACAGTTATCTGTCGGCTCAATTGGAGCAGTCTCAGGCCTCACTGTTGTCTGCAAAATCAGATCAGGTTTGGAATCTATCGCAAATGCAACACTATCTCGATTTAATAGCAGATCGTAGTAAAACAAGCTACGCTGCTAGCAGTGGTGGCGCCATTTCGCAAGTGATGACACCCTGTACATGTGTGGAGAAGTCGCTTCAAGTTTTTGCAAAGCGCATCACCAAAACCCTTATTAACAATATTAGCAACATGGTATCCATTAACGACACATTGCTTTCCGAGCTGAAAAGACTGAAATCTCTCATTGTAAGCTTTAAGGATGATACACGCTTTTTTACTGTAGATTTTAGCAAAGTTCACGCGCGTACAGCTCACCTCGTGGCTAGTTATATTGCCCACTCGATGGAAGTCAGCGCCGCACTGCAATACCAGCTAATTCAAATGCTGCGTAAACTGCTAGAGCTGAATGGCGATCGCCGTGAGCATTTGCATTGTGTGTGCGCTAGCATGCTTCTAATGCTGGAACAAGCTTTAACTGTCCAGCTGCCAGATGCACTTAAGACCGAGGAATTGTGCTCGGCTGCCTGGCAGATGGAGCAGGGCTGCGCCTGTCTCTGGGAAGCAAATCTTAGCCGCAAAACGAGTCGTCGTAAGCGCTCTGAATCTTTGCGTGCTCAGCTGCAAGATATTAGTAACGCCACCACAACACTGACAGCGACCACAGTCACTTTGCGCAACTCCGCCATGTCAAACATTGCGGTCGTTTATCCTGCTGATAAATCAGGCGCCCATTGCAGTAGCGAAAATCACAGTGATGATGATGATATTGATAGTGACGATGAAATGTTCTTTGTAAGTACACTACACTGTTTATTCTCATTAGAATTTCATTATTTGTGCTTTTATCGATGAACAGTATGAGTGTGGCGATGGTGACAGCAGCGAGGAAGAGGATATATTTCTTACACCGCCGGAGAGCCGCTCGCCACGGTTGTCTTGCAACTTGGAACCACGTTACGAGCTCTTTATTTTTGGGTTTGTTAACAACAATTTCGAAAATAATTCTTTGATGAATCTGGAATTTTTTTTCAGGAAGGAGCCTACAAAAAGAGATTTGGACGTGTTGAATGCCATATTCCATGTAAAGATTGAAAAGGAAGCGCTACCCTTCGTGCATGCCTGGCGAACAGCTATGGAAAACTTTTCAACAGCTGAAATGGATCTGTAAGTAGCTTTTGTTATGTACACAGGGAATATATTAGATACAGTGCCTTACATAGCTTATTTCATGCAACTTCACTTTAATTTAAAATCGTCAAAACTATTAAAAGATTCGACCATTTTAATTTATCTAAACTTTAAAATTTAACAAAAAAATATACTTTTTGATAACATTTAAAGCCTTTTGGATGTTGTTTGAAACGAAACACTCAAAGCAATGAAGATAGTCCGTTAAACTTTCTTTAAACGCACTTCAAATCTCTGTTTCTCGTTTTTGACAAATTTGAGAATGTTTATCTATGAACACATATCTTTTATACTTTTTATATGTATAGAAATCGTAACTTTGTCGTGGCCAATTCACAGTTATCGCCCCAATCCCCGCATAAATCGATATTTGCATCATGGCAGTATGACAAAGAGCTTTATCCTGATGATAGAAAGAAGGCTTCTCCGAGAAATATATCGTTATGCAATAACACGCAATCATTCAATGTTCTAAATTATTGGTGTTTTTGCAAAGGTATTAAATTTTGGCGTGCCGAAAATAACTATTTTTGTTGTTAATTCTGCAATCTAAAAATCTAATCTAAAAACATTATTTTCGTTCGCAGCTTCCCATCACCGAAAAGTGTGCAGAAAACACACAATTCGTCATCGTATTTCGCCTATGGCACCACTCCTAAGACCCCAAGCAGCGTTGGTGTTGTAAATAGTAATGACAGCAGCATTGTAGCCGATAGCGGTTCTTTTATGCATCCAAAACGACTATTTGCTACGCCAAAACTTAATGCAATGGCAGCACGTCGTCACTCTATAGCACCATCGACTCCTCCAAAACCGACACGCCTCCTAGAGACGAGCACGTCTCTATCACACACTAAGCCCATGGACACCTCGTCACCAATGCCAGCGTTGGCAACAGTTGCTGCAACCACTGTTTCACAGTCATTCCAAACGCCGCTTAACAAAATGCGTGGCCTTTTTAGCAAATATCGTGAGGCGAGTCAGGAACCCAGTCCGGCATCTTTTTCGTCAGATATGATTAATGCCCGCTCCAACAAGTCACTATTCATGGAAGAGAGCGACTGATGATTGGGGTTTCGAAGCAGAGGAGATGTGAGGGGAACTGCCTATTAATCTATAATTTCATTATTTAAAGTGCAAATAGCGCTGTCTACCTGATTCGAGTCCAAACATTAAAATTAAATAACAAAATCAAGGCAATTCATTAAGTTATTATTGTTCTTATCTTTTTTGAACTAAGAAAATGAATTATGAATCGAATGCTTAATGTTCTCTTTACATCATACATTTGGAATAAAACAAAATGAATTTTTGCTTATTAAAAATGCAATTTTTATAATCTGCGCCCATAGAAAACCGCAAAAAATGTTGAAAAATATACATATTATATTTATATATATTAGCGAAATATTTGTCGAGTAACGAAAGCATGCATTCAACTCGCAAAACTTCTGATGTAAATTTATAAGCAATTCTTTAATAACCTATTCGAGTATGCACAAATATTCAATTCTCAAAATTTCTTTCGTCAATTTTGTGACGAAATAAAATTATCTAAAATGTACATAAGACAAGGGGGCTCCACTCCTGATCGCTTCGCTCGCGGTGAGGTGCGGCTACAATCAAGTAACTCGATTGTAGGATACCCTCTTCCCAAGCACTTAGATAGCATATACAAACACAACAGAATGCGCAACATCGCAGTTGTGCGCCACGCCATGGATTTTATCCCCTTGCAGAACACTGCATTAAATTTTGGTCTAATTGTTCCTATGATAGCTATATGATATAGTCCACTTATTGAAACAAATTTGATCAGGATGTATGAGACTATAATTTCCAATCTGTGAGTATGATTGATATAACTCCTGAAACAAAAAAAATTTGCATACTAAATTATAACTTTCGACCAGTCATTCCTATGGCAGCTATATGATACTGTGGATTGGTTGAGATATCTCAAAACCAAAACGATTTTCGTATTAAAGCTTGATTTTCGATCGATCGTTCCTAAGGCAGCTGTATGATATAGTGATCCGATGCGATCGGTTCAGATATAAATGTGGCTGCAGAAAAACGACGGATCTGTACCAAGTTTTATCTGCAATTATATAAAGATGGGTTGTAAGTCAACACAATTTTGATGAAATCCGGTTTTTCTGCTTTAACTAGTAGTTGTTATGAAACTGATATTTGATACATTTAATTTATTTTATATTTCCACAAACATAAACTGAGCGTTACAATTTTTAATTTAGTTGGAATGGAAAATTATCTTGTATTGTCAGTGGCAATATGTTTCACACTTTGCTTTAATGAGTTTAACTTGCTTTTTTATTTAAAAAATAAGGATCTTCGTATTGTTGATTCATTACTTAACTTAAAATATACGAGTATGGAAAAATGATCAATAAAACTTAAAATATAGTTCAACACCCTATTGATAAAAAGTTTCAAATGACCATCTTAAAGATCATAGAAACGACCACGTTCTCGCGGCTCAGTGCTGTTTTCATCACTAAAATTAAAAAAAAAGTTTTCGTTTCTATCACTTTTTGGTGTCGAAAAATTTAAAATATTTGAACCGTTGACATTACTTTCAGAATCATCTGCTAATTGACGTCTGTGGTCTTTAATCTGTTTGACAGAAACATCTTGAATGGATCCATTTGACGGGAATAAGTTTTCAAAGCTAAGTTTGGTCAAAGAATTGTTTGGAATGGTTGTTTCATTAAAGTCCGAAGCGACAAAAGCATTAGGACCGTTTTCTAACGAAAAATTCAGTCTGGGAAACACTTGAACTCGTTTTACAATAGCTCGCTCAGGCAAGATATTGACCATCGGTATATTATCTTTGCCTAACTCTGTAGATTGTGTTGATGGGTATTGGTCCATTTTTTGGATCATATTTTCAAAAGACATATTAGAAGACTCGTCCACGTAAATTGGAGGCGGCAGTGGAGCAAAGTGCACTTGCTTTGTAGGGCTTATATTTTCGTTACAGCCCTGCTCAGGTCGATTAACCACTAATATGGACCGTAGCGGTGGATTCATATCCTTCATGTTGTCATTTTCAACGCTCAACTTCTCCGCAACTCCGCAATGATCCTCAGGATATTTTCTAATAAATTCCAATGCCGATTGCAAGGCTAACGGACCACTTCTGCCACGCAAAACTCTGACTCTGTTGGTATGTTCTCTTCTCTGCATTGATGATATGTACGTGTTAGGTATTTTAAATTGTAAAATCTATTGTAAAGACAGTAATATATTAGCGATAAATTAATAATATTTTGTAGAAGTTACTCACTGACTGTACATCGGCGATTTGCTTGCGTAGCTCAACTAATGAAACTATCTTCTTGTTGCGTTGTTGTTTGGATCGCTCTATTTTTATTTTCCACTGGTGATCAAGTTGTTGATTTTCCAGTTCAATGCTCAAACATTCTTCTTCAGCCTCTTTGAGGAGTAACTGGCATTTACGAAATTCCTTCACTAAGAGACCCGGTAGACCATGATAATATATACAGGTACAAAAAACATTTATAAATACATATTGTGCTGCATACCGATTCTACGACGTTCCATGGCAGCTTTGCACTCCAAATCGTTTTTTTGTAGCACCTCTATAAAATTTAGCTTGTCCTGCACTTCGTTCTGCTTGCACAAAATTGTATAGCGCAGCATGTTTTTAATTCTGTCATCATCGAGGAGGCCGATAATTTCAAGCAGATGACTGTAGGATGTTTGCAAAATGTGCATACAATTGTTGGTTTCCTCTCTTTCCTCTTGAAGAATGTTGTCAGCCTGGCGGATTAGCATCACATCAACACGTAAGTTGTATACATCTTTTTGAATTTCTGGGAACAGATACAAATACAATTGTCAATGTATGTTTAAAATGTATAACGGTTAATTTACGGTTTTTAGCATGAAGTATTTCATCCTTTTCTTTAAAACCATTTTCAAGTTTCGCAAATATATGGCGTAGATCTTTATGGTATGTGAGCAAATCAGCAATGTAGCCGTAGACACGCGGAAAACTTTCATTCGACATTTTAACCAATTTTTCATTCAGCTTGGCGCAAAGACCATATAAAATGACATCAAACGGAAGAAATCGATAACTGTCATTATCGGTATGATTGGGTCAGTGTTGCCAAATTTGAGAAGCCAAAAAGCTGTTTTTGGTAGTTTTTGGTCACTAAGCAAATAACCTATAGAGAACTCATCCCATACAAACGAAATGGCACATGCAGAAGTCTTGAGATTGAGTCTCCCTGAGAAAATTTAAACGGGGAACTGATGTATTTTTGCGGCCGCTTCAGTTGACTGGCCGAGCTCAGCTATACACTATGAAATACCCTTTACCCTCAAAAATTTTTATTCTTAGTATTTTTATTATAAGAACATCGAAAATAAATAAATTTATTATGGTTGATGATTAAGCAAAGTACTCAATAGCTGAAAATCATGTTTGAAAGGTATCAACTCCATATAAAAAAAGGGTCACAAACTGGCTCGAAATTATTTTGTAAGGCTATTTCTAAACCATTGTATTCAGTACCTAAGGCTAAGTACTCAAACTAAAACAATTTTTAGCGGCGTAAAATGCTCAATATTTTTCTGTCAACGAGCAGAAAGACAGTGTTGCCAGGTTTCTACGAGGCCTTTTTTTAACATCGATTCAATCAGTGTTTCGACTAGTCAAAATATTTTTGATGAGAAATGGCGGCCAACCAAAAGCAACAAACTAAAAGCCGAATTGAGCTCTTAGAGAAAGAAGAGCGAATTAGGCTAATAGAAGAGGTGCAACAGAGGCCAATCTTGTAGGACTTGACCGACAAGAAACATTTTGATAGAATTTTCATAAGAAGTGCCTAGGAAAGCTACGTTAATATATCGCCCCTTGATGTTTCTTTTCTCGCAAATATGGGTTCACCAATATTTGCGCCGATTGCGTTCCTGCTCTTCTTTCGCCTCTTTCAGAACAGCATATAAGTGGCCATTAATCCCATAATTAGGGTATTAGTCGCTGTCACTTCTCATATCATGTTCATTTGGTCCATTTTCTCACTTTTGTTATTCGCAATATTATTAATTTGTTTGTTGTGCACAGTGACGCAACAGTGTGACCAGTCAACTTTTCAGAGATTTTTGGTGTTATGCTGTCACACTGCAGTTTGTAAGCCAGATATCAAAACATTTAACATTTTGAGCGCCCAAAATGTTTTCAGCTACTGAGAACTTTGCTTTAAGTAAAATGAATAATTTGTTATTTCAGTTATAAATAATTTTTTCACCTAAAAAATTTTATATTAAAAATGTAACATGTACAGGGCATTAGAGTTTGCATAGAACATTTTAATGGCAACAAAAAAGAGGCAAAGCAATGTTGAAAATTTTCTCAATTCAACATGTGCAACCCATACTTATGAGCATACTTATTGTAAGATGCACACATACAATCATCAGCCTCGGCGCTCGACTATTACTGTCTCTGTCTGGCTATATCAGGGTACGAATGTGCAAAGAGGATGAGAGATGAATATTCTCATTCTGTATGATTTCTCGACGCGCGCTGCTTTTGTGCCAACAGAATTGCTTCAAGATGACTTTTGGGCAAAGCTTTACCCTTCCACAAACGGGTACCATACTTATTAAATAGAATAATAAGATATACAATAAATCATAATCAAATTGAAGTACACCCTCAAATATTAAAGTAAATATAACATTATTGTTTAGTTCAAGTTTGTTAAAAAGAATGAAAAAAAAAATACATTTACACTTGATAAGTGTAATATTAAAAACAATTTTTTTTAAGTGTATACAAGACTAAATAAAATGCTGAAATTTAAATAGAAATAAATACTATTGATAATAACCAAAATATATATTTTAATTGAATAAGACATACTCGTTTCGTAATTTTTTCCTTCAGTCGACTTTGGGCAAAGCTTTACCCTTCCACAACCTGGTACCATATCTTGTAAAAATTATACTGCAAATATAGACTGATATGGATTTTTTAATATACATACATATAAATTATGGTTAATACTAAAAGAATTTATTTCTGATTTAATTTAATCATTTTATTTAATCTTGTATACAATCAAAAAAAATTGTTGTCAATATTAAACCTATCAAGTGCACATAAATTTTTGTTTATTTTTTTTTAAACAAACATGAACTAAACAATATTGTAATAGTGTAATGTTTACATTAATATATGGGTGTTTGGTTCAATTTGATAATGATTTATTATTTTTAAATGTATAGTGTATTCAAAGTTCAGGTACGTTGCGCAAAAATCGAATGTACGCAATATTGAGAAATATTAGTGTATGTCTGAGCAAAGGAAATGAGAACGAACTCTGCTGGCACAAAAGCGTCGAGAAATTATACAGAATGAGAATATTCATC
This sequence comes from Drosophila rellima, assembly GCA_035043635.1. Taxonomy (NCBI): domain Eukaryota; kingdom Metazoa; phylum Arthropoda; class Insecta; order Diptera; family Drosophilidae; genus Drosophila; species Drosophila rellima. The sequence continues at coordinate 55,315 of JAWNMV010000606.1, forward strand.
TCTCATCCTCTTTGCACATTCGTACCCTAATATAGCCAGACAGAGACAGTAATAGTCGAGGGCCAAAGCAGATGATTGCATGTGTGCATCTTACAATAAGTACGCGCATAAGTATGGGTTGCATATGTCGAATTGAGAAAATTTTCAACATTGCTTTGCCTCTTCTTTGGTGCCATTATGCAAACTCTCATACCCTGTACATGTAACATTTTTAATATATAATTTTTTTGGTGGAAAAAACATTTATAATTCAAATAACAAATTATTTTTTTTTTACTTAATCATCAACCATAATAAATTTATTTATTTTTCGATGTTCTTATGATAAAAATAATGAGAATAAAAATTTTTGAGGGTAAAGAGTATTTCATAGTGCGCATGTTTTTGATTTGCATAGCTGTGCGAGCTACGAGCTCGGCCAGTAAACTGAAGCGGCCGCAAAAATACATCAGGTCCCCGTTTAAATTTTCTCAGGGGGACTCAATCTCAAGTTTTCTGCATGTGCCATTTTGTTTGTATGGGATGAGTTCTCTACAGGTTATTTGCTTAGTGGTTGGGTGAACATTGCTCATTGCTGGCAGAGCTCGTAGCTTGCAGTAGAGCTAGGAAAACATCGAGGGTGAAGATATTCGATATTTTCGAGGTTGTCCATACAAAAATTCGATAGTATCGATAGTATCGTTTTTTACCAACATCTATTTATTCAATCAAATCAATTTTTGGCTTGAAATCGGTTCACTATATCATGCAGCTGCCATAGGAATAATTAGTCGAAAACCAAGCTTTAGCATGAAAAGCTTTTTTGTTTTATTTGGTTGAAATCGGTCTACTATATTAAAAAGCTGCCATAGGAACGATTGGTCGAAAATGTATACTGAGTATGCAAATTTTTGTTGTTTCTGGAGATACCACAATTAGACTCGCAGATTGATAATTTTCTATTGTCTTATATCTCCTGAAACAATGTTATATATGTTCAGATTTATATTATTTTCTTTAAACCAGGAGTTGCTTTTTCATAGTAAGTACGGGGTCACCGACAGTCGAGTATGCTCGACTGTAGCACCGCCCACTAGTTAAGCAGAGGGTAGTCTACTTCTGAGCTTTTGGACGAGGATGCAGCCGGGCTGTTCGAATTAAATGTTAGTGGTGAATAATCAGTGGTTATGGGAATTAGTTCGGAAGAATTGTTATTAATCTTTTATATTTCTATTGTAACTGCACGTTTATAGCTGGTGGATACAAAAATAGCTGCCTTATGCCAAATAGATACATTTTTTTCCCAAATTTCACAAACATTTTGGGTTATTTTTTCTTTTAAAATGGAAATGGACTGTGTGTCTAACATATTGGCTTCACATAGGCTGTTAACTTTAAGAATTGACGGGATCACAAAACATAAGGAAGCGGACTTGTAAGTTTGTATTTCATTAAATATTATTTCGAAGTTTTTACATAAATCGACTATTACATTAAGTGTAATGTTAATGTTTTGCGTTCTGTAGTTTTCATTAGACTCACTTAACATATTATTTATATCTATCCAATTGTCAAGAATAGACTTGCACATTGTATAGTTGGATTTCCAACGTGTTTGGCATGGATTTTTTAAGGACGCAAATTGCAAGCACAGAATGCCAAACTGGTTTTTTTTAGCATAAGTTATTTATACAATTTAATATCGTTCGTCACAAAATTAGATATCAGAAATTTTGGGGAATGGAAATGATTTCGTCCCTAGACTTTTACTTCGTAAAGAGGTTTTTTTAGAAGTTATCAGAAATTTTTGTAATTGTCAATACCAAGTCTCAACACCATTAAAAAACAAACTCGACCATAATGTTAAAACTAATAGAAAATTCCCAATGGTTACGTTAGGTTGAGATATCTCCAAAAATAATAAAAAAATGCATACAAAATCTTATTTTTCGATTAATCGTTCCTATGGCCGCTATATGATATAGTACTCCAAATTTGGTCATTATATAAAGGACCACCACAGATGTCTAATTTGTCAGATTGGTTAAGATATCTCAAACAACAAAAAAGTTGTTCGTATTAAAACTGATTTTCGACTGATCCTTCCTATGGCAGCTATATGATATAGTGCTCCGAATTCAATCAAATTTGGTCAGGATGTATGGAACCATCTCTGATGCTTATTCTGACAGTTTGGTTGCGATAGCTCAAACAGCGAAAAGTTGTTCGTACTAAATTCTTTTTTGACCAATTTTAATTGGCACAGGGCATACAAATTATAAGGAGTTTATATAACAGGTAATATCTTCCAAACAAACCCAAACAAACGGTTTGTGTCTTACATCAAAAAACGTGAAATTATTCATACTAAAACATATTAAAAATTAAAAAAAATCGTTTGAGCCGTTTTTTCTAAAATCGCCAAAAGGTGTGATAAAAAAGCAATTTTCACCTGTAGCCATTTACCTATATGCTTTAGAAAAAAAAAATTGAAAGCCGCTCAAAATACCTTTTCAACGACTTAAAGAACATATATGTAGCTTCTATCGTTTATATACTGTGGGTGTGTACATTTTTAGCGGGTTTTTAGCGATTTCCCACTAGCGATTTTTCGAAAAAGTCATAAAACAAACGTTTCTAGTTTTTTGATGGGGAATACATCCACATTCACAAATATAAGCTATTTCAACGCTTTGATAGCATCAAACAAAAAAACAAAAGGACTGGCTTTTCATCTCATTTTGGGAAGGCGTCTAAATTCAAATTTATAAATAAAGTCAAATTTAATTATCTTTCGAACCAGTGGTCGCATTTTGATATTTTTTATAAGAAGAATAATAAAATATAAAAATTTACCAAAAAGGTCCAACCTCCCCATTTGCTGCAATCATCTAAATTTCGCCCCTCTCACTTACACCTGATTGTCCCAGGTGAGTTTCCAAAAGTCTTAGTATGCACTTTTGTTTGTTGAAACTATACCTTTCGATCGGTATATAACTCGACCTGATCGGACTGTCATAGCAAATTTTCCATTCTTCCTGTGTGTATTACTAGTCGCCTTTCGCACCCTTCGTGATGGTTTCGTCACTAGCGTGGACTGCCGTCCGCAGTGATAATTTCTGACACTATGTTTCAGACAAAACTTTTCCCCTTTCGTCGGGGCTCCAACGAGTAAGCACCACTTGTAATTTGATCGGCAATATACGCGTTGTCTGACATTGAATTTTTTTTAAAATACTGCGACTGTCTCTGTTGCAATTGTACCGAATAATGACGTCAGTGTCGTAATAGAACACTTTCATCAAAAACAACTAAAAAGCCCATCAAAACAAATCTAGTAAAAAAGCGGTAAAAATCGACGTTACATCACAATTTGCGTGTGCGCACATCGTCATATTCTACTATGTTATATTTGCCTTTGACGAATTTCTTGCTGCGTATTTTCCTACGCGGTGTTAGAACAACGGAGTAAAATGAAGAAACAAAACAGAATGGTTGAGATCGGCGCTCAGAAAAATAACAGAGTACATTTTTGAGTACTTTTTTTTACACCGCATATTTTTTTGAACTGTCTGTGCCGCATACACATACTTTGCGGTTTTTAATGTGGTGTTAGTAATACCGGCACCGCACTTTAAGTGAGTACACTAGTAGTGCTGAAATAAAGCACCGCACAGTGTAAGATTTTGCCAATCTAAGGGGACTTGATTAAAAAAAAAGAAGATTTTTAAGGTCAATGAGCATTTAGAAATTATTTAAGAAATGTTCAAATGGTACGAAAACAGGCCTAAAACAAAACCAAAAATTGTTGTTTAGAAAATAACGGTTCTTGAACCGGTGCATTTGAAGTGCATGCAAAATTGCATCGCTCAACGAGCAACAGTTGACAAATTTTTATTTTTTCCATCATTCTTGGATCATTATTGATTTTTAGCGCTATAAAGGGACTTTATAAGTGGCCTAGAATATATTTTATTATTTGTTGGAAATAAGTGCCAAAAAGTAAGTAAATTTTTATTGATATTCTATTTTTGGTGGAAAAATACTAACAATATTCAATCATATTCAAATCAACCGGAGCATACACCGTTTGCGGAAAATCATTCAGCAATAAAATTTTGCCCAAAGGCCTTTAATTTAGCAATGAGTGCAGAGTTTTTCGAGGTTTGGTCAAGCAACGTAAGAACCGCTGTGTTTAACTCACTCTTAGAGCACGCAGCGATGATTTTTGGCAATAATATTGATCATAAAAATTTTAAGTTGTACTTAACAAAAATGTAACATGAATTTAAGTTAAATCTAGGAGAGATAAATCCAGATTTATGACCAATAATGTAAATTGGCTTCAGGGCACAATAAAAGACGTTGAATTTAAGATTGCTGTCGCGCCTTCAACCTCAAGCCGCAGCGGAAGAACTATAAAACCATTTACTGATTGTCGCTCAAAAACATAGCAATGAAAAAGTAAAGATCTGCAAAAATTTGCAAAAAGTTATTTCGTCTATTTCTTTCAATAAATTATTTACTTAAAAAAAAAACAGTTATTAATTTTTTCAGGCAGTAATTTTGAAGTTACAATCAAACGCATGGGCTTATAATAAAGGTTAGCAAATTTTTTGTTTATTTGGCTAAAATTAAAACAAAAAATACTAACCAGATACTTTTTTTGAAAAAAAATCGTTTTTATTTTATTGCGGTTTGTATCTTAAAAACATGAAAAATTTCTGGATCTGGATTTCCGTATTTTGTTTTATTATTAAATATAGCCGTCGTGGCGGTCATCGATAAATACAAAGGGCTGACAATACTATTATCGGTTTTGATTGCCATTTTAAAGAGATTGCAGCCCTCTTGTTGTGTGCAATTGAAAAGTTTTAACAAATTTAGAGAAAATTACAAAATAGGTAGGATTTTACTGATTATTAATGGCAAATGAAAGGTTATCATTGTAATTGCAATGGTAATCATAGTAAGCATTATACTAATTTATGTATACGCTTGCCAAGACCGGCATGTGTCTGTTTTTTTGTAGTTGGCAGAGATTGACAAGCTAATTGGCGAATCACTGAATAATTATGTTAGTTTAGATATTTGACATGTATTTGCATAAATAAAATACTTGATTCTAAATTGTAGCTCTTCAATGGAATGTTGCATATAGGAGAATTGGCCAAAATGTCGCAGAAAGTGGTAAATGCTCAGGCTTAGCTGTTTAAAAGCGCTTCACACGAGGGTTTTTTCAGCGCCACTTAATAACCGACGGTGAATTTTGCCATTCAGAGTATTCGCATCGGTGTTCAGACCAAAAAAACCCATCGGTTTTTTGTTCTTAGGGAAGCTGGTCACACTCAACATACTTTTACTCCATGCACACTTTATTTTTTCCAAAAAATACCCAAAAAATGCTATGTGAACGTATTGATGTTAATGAAACGATTTGACCGACGCACAAAACCGATGGATTAGGACGTGTTCTATTTCCATCGGTGAGCGTCGGTATTAGAGATGGGCACGGCCCTCCCTTTGAAGGCCCGGCCCGAGCACGAAACAAATTTTTAAGGCCCGGCCCGGTCAAATTTTGAAGAGGCCTGGCCCGATATTAGTATTGAAAAAAAATTTAATATGTTCCTTATTCATTTTGCCGCTTTGTCGCCTTCTTCTTCTTATAAACACACGTCAAAATTAAGTTTGACAAACTTATCGATAAGTGTCATATCGACAAAAGAGATGTGTAAATAATATAGCAGTGAATTATATAAATATTTTTACCAATCGATATTAAAATATTTTTTAAATTGTGACTTTTCGGGAATGGAGGAATGGAAAATTTGCTATAACTGTCCGATCAGATAGACTTATATACCGATCGAAAGGTATAGTTTTATCTAACAAAAGTGCCTACTAACACTTTTGAAAACTCTCCTGGTTCGTGAGATAATCAGGTAAAAGTGGGAGGGGCGAAATTTAGATGATTGCAACAAATGGGGCCGTTGGAGCCTTTCGATACATTTTTTTAATTTTCTACGATTCTTATCAAAAATACGAGTCGAATGACACCTCAATCATAATCCGTTCAGTGGTTCAAAAGATAATTAAAATTGAAATTTTTAGTGGCCTTCTCAAAATGAGATGAAAATTCAGTTTGTCTGTTTGTTTGTCTGTCTGTTTGTGTGTTTGTTTGTATCAAAACGTTGAAATAGCTAAAATGTGTGAATGACGATCTATTCCCAATTATAAAATTTGAAACTTTTCTACGACTTTTTCGAAAAAAAAGCTAGTTTAGCGGGAAATCGCTAAAATTTGCTAAACTTAAAACCACCCTTGTATCCAAATTATAGAAGCTACAGATATGTTCTATAAATCGTTGAAAAGATATTTTGATCTTTTAGGCATACCTGTAATAATTTTTTCAGGAGTTCATAGGTAAGAAGCTACAGGTGAATTAAGATTTCATTGGCGATTTAAAAAAAATCTACACTCAAGATCTCTATGAAATTATTATATGTTATAGTCAGCTTGTTTCCGCTTTTTTTGACATATAACACATTTCTGTGAAAATTCGTGTCGGCAAGATATTACGTATTGCCTGACTATCTTAATTTCTTAGCATTGAATGATGGCAGCAGCAACAATGCAAGCATTGCAAGAATTGCAAGCAGTGCAAACGGTGCACAATAGAACCCACAGCTGACAGCTTTTGTTTCAGTGATGCCAGATAGTTTGTTTTTGTTTTACAAGAAGGCGGTATTTAATTTATTTAAATGAGCTGGACTTGTAGGGTCTTCCTGGAACGCAGACCCTACTAAATGTGTTCTTATTTTCTTAATTCATTTCTATGCCCTGTGCCCATAGAAAATGGTCAAAAAGGGTATAATGCTTTTGTGCAATGGATGTAACAGGCTGAAGCAAGCATCTTCGACCCTATAAACTATATATATTCTTGATCAGTATCAATAGCCGAGTCGATTGAGCCATGTCCGTCTGTCTGTCCGTGTGTTTAAGCCAAAGGATCTCAGAGACTATAAGAGCTAGAGACTTCAAACTTGGTATGTAAGTTCCTGGATAGCTGGCGCAGATCAAGTTTGTTTTAAAATTTGGGTCGGATCTCTATATCATATAGCTGCCATAGGAACGATCAGTCGAAAATCAAGTTTTAGTATGAAAAACTTTTTTGTTGTTTGAAATATCTCGACGAAACTGCCAGGATATACATTTGGGATGGTCCTATACATCCTGATCAAATTTGGTTGAGCACTGTTGTCGACTGTAGCCGCACCTCCTCGCGAGCGAAGCCAGCCGGGGGTAGGCGAGCGAAACGAGCAGGGGGCGGAGCCCCCTTGTTTTTCATGGTACTTAGGCTTGATACAGAAGAATTCAAAAACGTCTGATATCTTCTAAAAAATACCTCTTTACGAGGTAAAATTCTTGTGACGAAAGCATTTCTATGCCCCAAACTAACGAACGATATTAAATTGAATATATAACTTATTCTTAAAAAAAAAGTTTGGCATTCGGCACATTGCGCAATAAAGTCCCTATCCTTCTTACCTAATAAAAATAACCTTTTTTGCGCAGTGCCCAATGCCAAACATTTTTTTAAGAATAAGTTATATATTCAATTTAATATCGTTCGTCACAAAATTGGACATCAGAAATTTTGGGGCATGAAAATGTTTTCGTCACTAGAATTTTACCTCGTAAAGAAGTATTTATTAGAAGATTTTTAACATGAGAACATCGGAAAATTTATAAACTCATTAAGCACAAAAGTAACGCGAGTCAAAAAAGCATACAGAATGAGAATATTCATCTCTCATCCTCTTTGCGCATTCATACCCTGATATAGCCAGACAGAGACAGTAAAAAAATATTTATGATTGATAAAATTGATAGCGGGAAGCGGGAATTATAGCTATTTGCCAAGCTTGAGCACTTCAAGGTGAAATCACGCAATGTTGAAGAGATTCTGTTCCAATACTCGAACGTCCACCTTATTAAGTGGTGCAATTTAATGGATACCACAAGCAAACTATGTGGATGCAGCAAGAAATAAAAGATTTTCGGCACTGGCATCATTTGCGCTAAGCCTTTTATCGGTGCCATGGTCGAACGCAGAGGTGGAAAGAGAATGAACAATGTCAAAACTAAATTTCGAAATAGAATGGCCGTTCAAACATTAAACTCAATTTTACACATAAGGTATTTTATCTGTTCAACTCATATATTATAATATTAATAACATTTAATATTTGTAGATTCGGACTAAGCCGGGAAGATAAATGCTGTCATATTATGAAGTGCCAGCAGTATGCTTAAAAAATATAGGGACCAGAGACCTGCACCAGTGCACCGCAAATACAAGTTCACCGCACACATACATGGTATTTTTCATACTCGAGTAGTAAAGTACCGCATCAACAATTGATGCGGTGTTTTTTACTCGTTCTTGCTTTTTTTGCGGTACCAATAATGCGCTTCACATATTGGTTTGGTATACTTTTTACTCATGTGTGCGGCCACCGCATATTATGTATGCACGCAAAAACAACCCCTAAAACTCGAGTGTTTTTTATGATCAGCGATCGCGCACATAACAAATCTTTTTCATGTCTTTGTTTTTTCTTGTCTTATTTTGGCATGTTTGTTCTGAATGTAAGTATGTTCGTATGTACGATGTATGTAGATGTGTTTTATTTTCAGCAGGTAAAGATAAACAACAAAGTTAACAAAATTATATATATTTATTCATTAATATTAATTTTTAAAAAACCTATAATTAAACTAATTATAAATTAATTATCGATAATACAGTATAAAAACAAGGGGGCTCCGGCTACAGTCGAGTGTGCTCGACTGTAGAATACCCTGTGCCCTGGCTCTCCGGTAGGTCATTCGTATGTGCGCTACGTTAGGCATGCCGAAGGTGTGATGATGCGGCATTAACTTTTTGACTAATTGTTCGTATTACATCTATGTGATCTAGTGAACCGATTTAAACCAAATTGCAAATTCTGAATCTGTGAGTGAGATTTTAACCAAACTTGGTCAGGATGTAGAATACCATCCCAAATGCGTATTTTGTTAGTTTGGTTGAGATACCTGAAACAACAAAAAAGTTTATCATACTAAAACTTGATTTTTGACTGAACATTCCTATGGCAGCTATATCACATAGTATTTCGATTTGAACCAACTTTAGTCAGGATGTATGGGACTATCCCACATGCATATTGTCTCAGTTTGGCTGACATATCTCAAGCAACAAAAAAGTTTTTCGTACCAAAACTAGATTTTCGACTGATCGTTCCTATGGCAGCTATATGATATAGTTAACCGATTTAAGCCAAGTTTGCTGAGGATGTATGGGACCATCCCTCATGCATATTGTCTCAGTTTGGCTAAGATATCTCAAGCAACAAAAAAGTTTTTCATACCAAAACTTGATTTTCGACTGATCGTTCCTATGGCAGCTATATTATATAGTGTTCCGATTTTAACCAAGTTTGTTCTGGATGTATGGGACTAACCGACATGCATATTGTCTCAGTTTGACTGAGATATCTCAAGCAAAAAAAAAGTTTTTCATACTAAAGCTTGATTTGCGACTTATATTTCCTATGGCAGCTATATGATAAAGTAGCCCGATTTTAACCAAGATTGGTCAGGATGCATATTCTAATAGATTGATTGAGATATCTTGAACAACAAAAAAGTTTTTCATACAAAAACTTGATTTTGGACTGATCGTTCCTATGGCAGCTATATGATATAGTGGTCCGATCGAAATTTTAAAACAAACTTGATCATAGTTTGCTTTCCAGGAACCTACATACCAAGTTTCAAGTCTCTAGCTCTTATAGTCTCCGAGATCCTTTGACTCAAACAGACGGACAGACAGACGGACATGGCTCAATCGACTCGGCTATTGATACTGATCAAGAATATATACACTTTATAGGGTCGGAGATGCTTCTTTCTGCCTGTTTCATACATTGCACAAAACCATTATACCCTTTTTGACTATTTTCAATGGGCACGGGTATAAAAAGATAAATTAAAAAAAAAAACAAAATGCTGCCTAAATCTTTAAAAACTTCATTGTCTTATTTGATTTTTAGATTTTTCTATTCTATTCTTAAGTTTACTTATTTATATATTTATTTTTGTAAAACGAATGTAAAAACATTAAACTATCTATGGCATTAGGTCCTAGTGTGTTACGCGTCTCCGTTATAATGTTTCCTGCAAGGGAGAATGCTCGCTCGGCTGCTGCACTACTTGCATGTATTGAAAGCACTTGCAAAGCAAATTTGGAAAGCTTCGGATAAAACTGCTCATTACATTTCCACCATCTAACTACTTCGAAGTCTTCAAATATCATGACTTTTTCCTTACAATATTTTTCTACTTCATCGAAAGGGGTATCATTATGGTTAGTAGAGTTTTGTAAAAGATTTGAAAAAAAATTTGGCTTATTTTTTCTTTTAAAATGGAAATGGACTGTTTATCTAACATATTGGCTTCACATAGGCTATTAACTATAAGAATTGACGGGGTCACAAAACATAAGGCAGTGGACTTGCAAGTTTGTATTTCTTTAAATATTATTTCAAAGTTTTTACATAAATCGACTATTACATTAAGTGTATTAATGTTAATGTTTTGCGTTCTGTAGTTTTCGTTAGACTCACTTAACATATTAATAATATCTATCCATATTCAAGAATAGACTTGCACATTGTATAGTTAGATTTCCAACGTGTTTGGCATGGATTTTTCAAGGACGCAAATTGCAAGCACATTGGCAAATAAATGGCTGCTGCATTTTAAGCGCGTATTATTTTCTAGGGCCTTAACTATGTTTGTAACCCGGTCACTTACAAATTTAATGCCCTCCATACTTCTGATATTGGACTCGTTCAAAAGGGTCTCTAATTTTACCCGAACATTTGTGTCAGTTGAGCGCTGAAAGTCCAATGACTTCAGACCTAAGATAATGCTGACCATCTCATGCTCCTTTTGGAAATGCATCGTGACCAAAAGAAAAATGAGTTTGACATTGTTGTCGGTCCACAAACCCATAGTGAATGACGCATAACCTTGACTTACAACTCAACTCATTGCTGAGATGCGCTCTTATGTCATCAGCCTCTTTTTGACACTTTCGAGCAATACTTGTGACATCTGGAAGGTCATCGACGTCAACAAGTTCTCCATAAGTAGAACCAATCTTTATAAAAAATTTACCCAAAGCCAGATTCACTTACGGACGAAAACGGGCGGCAGTCCTCAACGATTCACCTGGAAACCGCATCGAGTGCATCCTTTTTGCCTGGAGTAGATACGACTAACGCTTGACGGCATTTGTGGGGGCTTAAGTTGGAAGTTTGATTTCCAGGACATTTTAAAACTTTTCGGCATGAACGGTAGTATACTAAGTCATTAACGATAGACACGTCTTCCTTTACTTCTAAAAAAAACCTCTTTACGAGGTATAAGTCGAAACATTTCCATTCCCCAAAATTTCTGATATCTAATTTTGTGACGAACGATATTAAATTGTATAAATAACTTATGCTAAAAAAAACAGTTTGGCATTCGGCACATTGCGCAATATGGTCCCGATCCTTCTTACCTAATAAAAATTATTTTCTTGGGCAGTGCCGAATGCCAAACTGTTTTTTTTTTAGCATAAGTTTTTTATACAATTTAATATCGTTCGCCACAAAATTAGATATCAGAAATTTTGGGAAATGGAAATGTTTTCGTCACTAGACTTTTACCTCGTAAAGAGTTTTTTTTTAGAAGTTATCAGAAATTTTTGTAAATGTCTATACCAAGTCTATAATTGTCAATTGTCTATACCAAAAAACAAATTCGATCATAATGTTAAAGATAATAGGAAAATCCCAATGGTTACGTTAGGTTGAGATATCTCCAAAAATAATAAAAAACAAGTGGACGACGGCTACAGTCGAGTGTGCTCGACTGTATAATACCCTGTGCCCTAGCTCTCCGATAGGTCATACGTTGGTGCGCTACGTTAGGCATGCCGAAGGTGTGATGATGCGTCATTAACTTTTTGGCTAATTGTTCGTATTACATCTACATATGTGATCTAGTGAACCGATTTAAACCAAATTACAAATTCTCAATCTGTGAGTTTGGTTGACTTATCTCTAAAAACAACAATAATTTTCGTACTTTATCTTAAAATTCGTTCCTATGGCAGCTATTTGATATCAGATTTCAACCAAACTTGTTCAGGATGTAGAATACCATCCCAAATACGTATTCTGTTAGTTTGGTTGAGATACCTCAAACAACAAAAAAGTTTATCATACTAAAACTTGATTTTGGACTGATCGTGCCTATGGCAGCTATATGATATAGTGGTCCGATTTCAACCAAATTTTATCAGGATATATAGGACCATTTCAAATGCATATCCTATTAGTTTGGTCGAGATCTTTCAAACGACAAAAAAGTTTATTTTCGACTGATCGTTCTTATGACAGCAATATGATTTTGTGGTCCGATTGAATAAATTGTATTTAATTTAATTAAAATAGTAAATCGTAAGTCGTAATCGTAATCGTAATCGCTAAAATCGATGTTGCTCATGCCAAGAGTAGCCATTATCTAAAATTTGCTCAGCTTGTTGAAGTCCGGCAACACCAAATAATCTCTCCCACTCTTCTTAATCATCGAAATCAGCTGTTTAAGGCTGCTGCATTGCGCGCGCAATTTAAATTTAAATGCAATGCTTTAATATTTGTGATTCTTTTTGCAGGACTTGTTAAGCATATGAATACAATGATAATAATTGAAAACCTATTGAACATATGTGCGAGCTTACTAGCTTATTATTAAACATAATAATTATTATAAATTCAGAGATTTAATTGTTGTAAAACGATCTGTCGTCGAGGTGTCAAGGTGCAAAATTATAAAGTGACATTTATACATATCGCTTTTTGCAATGCACACTAATATCTACATACATATATTTTAACACAATCTTAAATATGTATTAACTTAAACCATGTTAATATATTAAAATAGGATAGAAATTGTAGCCAATTGATATCGATAGCTTTGCCTGTCGCTCGTATTTGCGTTCGCACTCTTCGTACACGTGCTCACTGTTATGTTTTTGCACAAGCAAATGTGCATATGCTATCTCGCTCGCACTTGCCTATGTCTATGATTTTGATTTATGTGAATTAAAAGCAAATTTGAAATATCTTCTCTATTTAATAGTCAATAGCTTTGAAACTTTCAGGGTCATTAAATTGGCTTACTTCTTATCTTCCTGTTAAATAAGAAGTGTTTTTATTAAAGATCGCACCTGATAATCGCTTTTTGCGATTGGCAGGCGAAAGAGGCGTGGCATCTAAAATTTAAAACAAACTTGATCTGCGCCCGCTATCCAGCAACCTTCATACCAAATTTGAAGTCTCTAGCTTTTATAGTCTCTGAGATCCTTTGGCTCAAACAGACAGACGGACATGGCTCAATCGACTCGGCTATTGATGCTGATCAAGAATATATATACTTTATAGGGTCGGAGATGCTTTCTTCTGCCTGTTACATACATTGCACAAAACCATTATACCCTTTTGACCATTTTCAATGGGCACGGGTATAACAAGGGGGCTCCGGCTACAGTCGAGTGTGCTCGACTGTAAAATACCCTGGGCATTAACTTTTTGACTAATTGTTCGTATTACATCTATGTGATCTAGTGAACCGATTTAAACCAAATTGGAAATTCTGAATCTGTGAGTTTGGTTGACTTATCTCTGAAAACAACAATAATTTTCGTACTATATCTTAAAATTCGTTCATATGGCAGATATTTGATATCCGATATCAACCAAACTTGGTCAGGATGTAGAATACCATCCCAAATGCGTATATTGTTAGTTTTGTTGAGATACCTCAAACAACAAAAAAGTTTGTCATATTAAAACTTGATTTTCGACTGATCGTTCCTATGGCAGCTATATCGCATAGTGTTTCGATTTTAACCAAGTTTAGTCAGAATGTATTGGACTATCCCACATGCATGTTGTCTCAGTTTGGCTTACATATCTCAAGCAACAAAAAAGTTTTTCATACCAAAACTTGATTTTCGACTGATCGTTCCTATGGCAGCTATATGATATAGTAGCCCGATTTTAGCCAAGATTGGTCAGGATGTATGGGACCATCTCTGATGCTTATTCTGACAGTTTGGTTGAGATATCTCAAACAGCGAAAACGTTTTTCGTACTAAATCCTTTTTTGAACATTTTCAATGGGCACAGGGCATACAAATTATAACAGGTAATATCTTCCAAACACACCCAAAAAAACGTTATGTGTCATACATAAAAAAACGCGAAATTATTCATACTAAAATATATTAAAAATTAAAAAAATATCGTTAGCGCCGTTTTTTCTAAAATCGCCAAAAGGTGTGATAAAAAAGCAATTTTCAACTGTAGCCATTTACCTATATGCTTTCGAAAAAAAGTTGAAAGGTATGCCAGAAAGCCCTTCAAAATACCTTTCCGACATATAGATCATATCTGTAGCTTCTATCGTTTGGATACTGTGGGCGTGTCAATTTGAGCGGGTTTTAGCGATTTCCCGCTAAATTAGCGATTTTTCGAAAAAGTCGTACAACAAACATGTCTAGTTTTTCGATGGGAAATAGATACACATTCATAAATATAAGCTATTTCAACGCTTTGATACAAACAAAAGGACTGACTTTTCATCTCATTTGGGGAAGGCGTCTAAATTTTTCAAATTTAATTATCTTTTGAACCAGTGGTCGCATTTTGATGATCGAGGTGTCATTCGACGAGTATTTTTTATAAGAAGAATAATAAAATATAAAAATTTACCAAAAAGGTCCAACCTCCCCTTTTGCTGCAATCATCTAAATTTCGCCCCTCTCACTTCCACCTGATTATCCCACGAACCAGGTGAGTTTTCAAAAGTCTTAGTATGCACTGTTGAAACTATACCTTTCGATCGGTATATAACTCGACCTGATCGGACTGTCATAGCAAATTTTCCATTCTTTCTGTGTGTATTACTAGTCGCCTTTCGCACCCTTCGTGATGGTTTCGTCACTAGCGTGGACTGCCGTCCGCAGTGATAATTTCTGACACTATGTTCCAGACAAAACTTTTCCCCTTTCGTCTGGGCTCCAACGAGTAAGCACCACTTGTAATTTGATCGGCAATATACGCGTTGTCTGACATTGAAATTTTTTTAAACTACTGCGACTGTCTCTGTTGCAATTGCACCGAATAATGACGTCAGTGTCGTAATAGAACACTTTCATCAAAAACAACTAAAAAGCCCATCAAAACAAATCTAGTAAAAAAGCGGTAAAAATCGACGTTACAATCACAATTTGCGTGTGCGCACATCGTCATATTCTACTATGTTATTTTCGCCTTTCACGAATTTCTCGCTGCGTGTTTTCCAACGCGGTGTTAGAACAACGGACTAAAATGAAGAAACAAAACAGAATGGGTGAGATCGGCGCTCAGAAAAATAACAGAGTACATTTTTGAGTACTTTTTTTTACACCGCAAATTTTTTTGAACTGTCTGTGCCGCATACACTTACTTTGCGGTTTTTAATGTGGTGTTAGTAATACCGGCACCGCACTTTAAGTGAGTACACTAGTAGTGCTGAAATCAAGCACCGCACAGTGTACGATTTTGCCAATCTAGGGGGACTTAATTTAAAAAAAAGAAGATTTTTAAGGTCAATGAGCTTTTAGAAGTTAATTAAGAAATGTTCAAATGGTACGAAAACAGGCCCAAAACAAAACCAAAAATTGTTGTTTAGAAAATAACGGTTCTTGAACCGGTGCATTTGAAGTGCATGCAAAACTGCATCGCTCAACGAGCAACAGTTGACAAAGTTTAGTCTTTTTAATTGGATTGTGTGGTCACTGTGAGCAGTCAATTTTATTTTTTCCATCATTCTTGGATCATTATTGATTTTTAGCGCTATAAAGGGACTTTATAAGTGGCCTAGAATATATTTTATTATTTGTTGGAAATAAGTGCCAAAAAGTAAGTAAATTTTTATTGATATTCTATTTTTGGTGGAAAAATACTAACAATATTCAATCATATTCAAATCAACCGGAGCATACACCGTTTGCGGAAAATCATTCAGCAATAAAATTTTGCCCAAAGGCCTTCAATTTAGCAATGAGTGCAATAACACGCGCAGAGTTTTTCGAGGTTTGGTCAAGCAACGTAAGAACCGTAGTGTTTATCTCACTCTTAGAGCACGCAGCGATGATTTTTGGCAATAATATTGATCATAAAAATTTAAAGTTGTACTTAACAAAAATGTGCCATGAGTTTAAGTTAAATTTAGGAGAGATAAATCCAGATTTATGATCAATAATGTAAATTGGCTTCAGGGCACAATAAAAGACGTTGAATTTAAGATTGATGTCGCGCCTTCAACCTCAAGCCGCAGCGAAAGAACTATAAAAACATTTTCTGATTGTCGCTCAAAAACACAGCAATGAAAAAGTAAAGATCTGCAAAAATTTGCAATAAGTTATTTCGTCTATTTATTTTTTTTAACTTTTGATATGTTTTTTTTTAAATTTTAAAAAATTTTGAAAAATTTGGAAATTGCTCTTTTCTTTCAATAAATTATTTACTTTAAAAAAAAAAACTGTAAAACGCAGTAAGTTCGATTAAGATATCTCTAGAAAGGGCAATAACTTTTATACTAATCCTTAATTATCGACCAATCGTTTCTATGGCAGTTATCATAAATATATGATATAAATGAGTGTATGTACCAACTTGCACGATATCATTAAATTTTCATGAGTGAGTTTTAGCAGATTCGAGGTCTAATATTGTCGATATGACAATTTATCAAAAACAACAAATTTAAATTTTTTAAATACGTTAAATGGTAAAAATAAAAAAAAATCGAAAATTAAATTATATTTGATTGTCACAACCAAGACTCGAACCGATGACCTCTATCGCACGGGCTTGCATCCTTACCATCAGACCCATGGACCTATTGTGTTGGCGCTGGCAAATGTGTTATACATACATTCAGGCAGGCAATTTAAATAAAAGAAAAACATAAAATTCTTCTTGCACCGTCCGAACTCGAACCCAGATCTCATGTTTAGCCTGCCGCCATCCCCTCGACCACTGTGCCGGTCAGGCAGATGCTGGCTAACTCGATATACATACATACTGGCAGAGAAAATTTAAAATGAATTTGCTTGCTGGCACAAACTTGTTAATATCTTCACTATTTATGAACCTATCGTGTTGAAAGTTGGTGATAAGTTGCTGGGCATGACCTACACCCGTTGGCATAAAAAAACCCTAAATTAAAGGTGATGTCAGCATTCGATTTACACCGTGGCAAAATTTCAATATAAACTGGTCTTGTCTGACTATATGGGGAATCTATATTCCAAATTTGGTACTCCTAGCCCTTACCATCTCTGAAATTCTTTTGTTTACACGGACAGACGGACAAGGGTATATCGACTCGGTTGTTGATGCTGATCAAGAATATATACACTTTAGGGGGTCAAAGATGCTTCCTTCTGCCCATTACATAATTTTAACAAACTTAATGTACCCGCTCAGGGTATAATAATAGTGCTTAAACTATTTATTGAGGGAGGAGGATCGCATCGTCATGGAATAAGATGGTCGACGGAAACATATATGTTGGGTGATGCAACGAATTTTAAAATTTAAAGTTGCCGCCACAGGTAGGGCGGTACACTGCAGACACAATATGTGTGTCCGATATTTTTTTATCGTTTTGCGATGTTTCGTATCGTTTTGAGATTTGTCAATCGCTGAGAGCGTAGGTTCGATGTTTGTGATTGTGCGCTCGGTGGGCATTGGTCAACAACCCCCCTGAGGTGACTGCTAGCCGGCCTGGTGAATAGCAATATGTACACGAAGAATGGAAAATTTGCTATGACTGTTCGATCAGGTCAAGTTATAAATCGATCAAAAGTTATAGCTCTAACTAAAAAAAGTGAATAAGACTTTTGGAAACTCACCTGGCTCTTGAGATAAACAGGTGTAAGTGGGATGGGAAAAATTAAAATTATTGGAGCAATTGGGGCCGTTGGATCCTTATGGTATTATTATTATTGTTATCAAAAGTACGCCTTGAATCACACCTCGATCATGTTAATCCGACAACTGATTCAAAAGATAATTAAATTTGAAGTTGCCTTCCCAAAAAGAAATGAGATGAAAAGTCAGTCTGTTTGTATGTATCAAGGCGTTAAAATAGCTTAAATTTGTGAATGTGGACCTATTCCTTATCATAAAACTAGATACGAATGTTTTAAAACTTTTTCGAAAAATCGTATCGTAATGTATAGTTGAAAATTATTTTAAAGGACTCTTTGGCTTACCTTGACAGTTCTTTTTTTAAAGGTACATAGGTAAAATAAAATATGTGAAATGAGGAAACGATTTTTTTTTTTATAATTTTCAAGATGTTGTACTATGTAAAATTTCGCGTTTTATGGTATGTGACACATAACTTTTTGTCAGCGGGCTTGGAATATATCACCAGTTAACTGAATATGTACATTTTACTTAGAATTGATGAGGGACAGCAACAACAAAGCGTAGTAGAAGCCAGAGCTCGAGCTTATATCACTGAAAGCTTCTGCGTTAGAGAAAAAACTAGTGTTGCATAAGAGTTTGTTTGCCTTGTGGCAATGCAAAATAATTAAACCGATTTTATTTCAAATTTGATTTGTTTTTAAAATTTGGAGAATGCATTTTGATAACCTTCTAACAAAGTAACATTTGCTAGAAGTTTATGAAATTTTGTTGCATTGCAGAAATTGCCAGTGCTGCCGGACAGATTGTTTTTAATTTTTAAGAATGCGGTGTTTAATTTATTCTTAAATAAACCTTTTTACGAGGTAAAATTCTAGTGTCGAAAACATTTCTGCGCCCCAAAATTTCTGAAATCCAATTTTGTGACGATATTTCTGCCTGGTATCCAGGAACCTACATAGCAAATTTGAAGTCTCTAGCTCTTATAGTCACTAAGATCCTTGCGTTCAAACAGGCGGACAGACGGTCCGACATGGCTCAATCGACTCGGCTGTTGATACTGATCAAGAATATATAGGGTCGAAGATGCTTCCATTTGCCTGTTACAAACATTTCATAAAACCATAAACCATTTTGAAAATTTTTGGTATCCAATTTTGTGACGAACGATATTAAATTGTTCATATAATGCTGCATTTACACTAGTTGACAAACAAGTCAATTTTGATGTCAACTTAGTCAATCCCAATGTAAACTGTAGTCAACACGGTCAACAGCTGCGTTGAGTGTAAATTAACAATGTGAAAAACGTCAGTTGACATTGTGAGTGTAAACATAGTTTAAACACTTATTGTCAACAGTTGAACTCATAATTGACGCGTTAACGATGGAAATTCAAATTGACTTCATGTTCATTCTTTTGTTCTGTGTTGACAAACTTTGTGTACCATCAATGTTGGTGGGTTAACATCTTTTTATGGTGTAACGTTATTCAAAAAGAAATAAATTTTTAATAAAACCTTTTCATTAATACATTTTTAAGTATTTATATTTATTTGTTAAAACGAAGCTATTTTCGGGATTAATAGTTGAAACCGATAATTATCGAAAGCTACTGATTTAATTCGATATTTGGCATAACAATATAAAATTGCAAAATTTATAGCTGCACTTGCTTCTTGCAATTTGTTTGAAAAGTTATTGTTGATGTACAATATGCAAAAATCTTTCGAGGCTTACCCCTCCGCTTTCTGCGCTTTTTTGCCGATTCTAGTAAACTAATTTTTCTAGTTGTAAATAAGGCATATATTAAATATCTAAAATCCAAAATTATTAGTGCTTAGCACTTGTTTATTTTTACCAATCGAGCATATTCGATAGATACAAAATATCGACGTAAAGTAAACAGAATTGGCAATGTGAACGTCAACCAATGTTATTGTCAACTAGCTTAAATAGCTGTCAATTTTATCGACAACGTGTTGCTAGCTCTCGCGTTGACCAACTGAAAAGTAGTTGACAAGCATGTTTTTCGGTCAACTGAGTCAACTAGTGTAAACGCAAATAATGCGTTGACCTTGGTTGCCAATAGTTGAAAAATTAAAATTGACGCTGCGTCAACTAGTGTAAATGAGCCATGACTTATTATAAAAAGCACAGTTTGTCATTCGGCACTGCGCAAAAAATTTACTTATTCTTACTCCGATAACATAATACGTATTTGCACGCCGTTAGGCACGCTGAAGGTTTGAAGGTGCCACATTAAATTTTCGACTAATTGTTCGTATTGCATCTATATGTTCTACTGAATCAATTTAAACCACATTCGATCATATTGCTAAAGATAATAGAAAATTTCCAATCTGTGAGTTACGTTGAGATATCTCCAAAAACACCAAAAAATTGCATACTTATTCTTAATTTTCGATTAATCGTTCCTATGGCAGCTATGTAATAAAGTAGACCGATTTCAAACAAATTTCGTCATTATATATAATACCACTACACATGTATATTATGTCAGATTGGTTGAGATATCTCAAACAATAAAAAAGTTTTTCGTATTAGAACTTGATTTCGACTGATCCTTTCTAATGGCAGCTATATGATAGTAATCCGATTTGAACCAAATTTGGTCATGATATATGGAATCATCTCTGTTGCAAATTCTGTCAGTTTGCTTGAAATATCTCAAAAAACAAAAAAGATGTCTTACTAAATCTCGTTTTTACCCTTTTCAATGGGCGCAGGGTTCAAAAATTATAAAGCTTTTAGATAACAGGTAATATCTTCCAAGCCCTTCCGTAACCAAACTCCCCCGTTGGTGGTCTTGTTTCTTCTAAAATCGCCAATGTGTGGGATAAAGAAGCTTTTTTCACCTGTTGCCTTTAACCTGTGTACTTTAGAAAACAAGAAAGGTATACCAAAAAGCCCTCAAAATACCTTTCCAACGATATATAGAACATACCTGTAGCTTTTATCATTTGGATACTTTATGGGTTTTTTACCGATTTCCCGCTAAACTAGCGATTTTTCGAAAAGTCGTCCAAAAGTTTCTAGTGTTTTGATTGAAAATAGATTCACATTCACAAACATAAGCTGTTTCAACACTTTGAAATAATCAAACAAACACACAAAGAAGAGGACTGACTTTTCATCTAATTTTCGGAAGGCATCTAAATTTTTCAAATTTAATTATCTATTAGAGGTCTGCATGAATAGCGAAAATACCACGTTCAAATGCACAATGCTCAAAATGCGTTGAGTGAATTTGAATGCGAAGCCGAAAACGTTTGAGTGAGAAAGTGCGCTCACGTAAGACTCGGAAGCACAACATGCGAACAAAAACAAACGAATTGAATGAGTGGGAATTCGTGAGAAAAAGTGGTTGCGTTTTGAATGCATTCGAATGCCAAATCGGCTTTTTATTGTTGTTTTCTTGTCGTGCTTAAGGAAAAATACGAAAAGGAAACAACAATAAAAACAACAAAATACGCATGCAAAATACATACAGCCTCGTCGCGACGACGCGTCGTCTGTTTTTTTTACTGCTGCCTGCGTTATTCCTAGAATTGTACGAAATGATTGACAAATTTTTCCGATTTACACTCATTTCACTGAACGCCGTATGCCAACACGCTCTCATATTAATACCCATGTAATTCATTTTGTGCCTCGCACTCACTCAACTCAATTCAATTCGAATCCATTCAATTAAACGTATGTTGTGAGTGAAGCCATGCAGACTTCTATGACCTATTGAACCAGTGAACGGATTTTGATGATCGAGGTGCCATACGACGCGTATTTTTAATAAGAATAATACATTTTTACAAAAAAATTCAACGGCCCCATTTGCTGCAATCTTTTATATATTTTTTTCTAATATCCTAGACCATGTCATCCTTATATCACTGCGGACGGCAGTCCGTGCTAGTGACAAAAGCTTCACAAAGGGTGCGAAAGGCGATTTGCAATATATATAGGCAGAATGGAAAATTTGCTTTAACTATCAAATAATGAATGATATCCAATTTTGTGACGAATGATATTAAATTGAATACATGACTTTTTCTTAAAAAAAAATGTTTGGCATTTGGCACTGCGCAAAAAAGTTATTTTCATTAGGTAAGAAGAATAGGGACTTTATTGCGCAATGTGCCGAATGCCAAACTTTTTTTTAAGATTAAGTTATATATCCAATTTAATATCGTTCGTCACAAAATTGGATATCATTCATTATTTGACAGTTATAGCAAATTTTCCATTCTGCCTGTATATATTGCTAATCGCCTTTCGCACCCTTTGTGATGCTTTTGTCACTAGCACGGACTGCCGTCCGCAGTGATATAAGGATGATATGGTCTAGGATATTAGAAAAAAAGGAAACCCACCGGAACGAACCTAAATAGTCGGTTCGACAGCCTGTAAAAGTGGGACGAGCAGCATATGAAGATGCCAGAGCACGAAGCTTTGATCAGAAGCCGACGGAGGAGCAAGCTCCAACCGAAATAACGCCACGAGTGCGGTGCGCAAGATCGCAATACGGGACACGACGTTGGAACGCCGAGATTTTTAATCCGTACGTGGAATTGATGCCGTTCACCATCATCACGGATCACACAAGCCTAGAGTGGTTGATGACGATGAAGGATCTAAGTGAACGCCTGGTCAGGTGGTCCTTGGCTATTCAAGCGTTTCAGTTTGGAATATAAAGGACAACGTGGTGGCCAATTTCCTCTCCAGACCATTCGAATTGGAAGACCTGAATCTATTCGACTTCGAGACCACGGCCTTTGAGAGTGATGAGAACTTGGAGCGGCTGAAGGTCGTGCAGTAACACAAGGACCAGTTCCCAGACCTTCGAGTCAAGTAAGGACTCCTGTTCAAGTGTACTCAATTTACTCGCGCGGACAGAAAAGAATTCCAGTGGAAATTGTGGATCCCGGAAGCCTTGCCTTCGACCCGAACGCAACGAAACGGGTGAATCAGTCCACTGGCGAGAAAGCTAGGCGCGTTGGAAGAGACATAGATAGAACAGTTGGCCTGCTCGGAGAAGCAACAGATCTATAAGGCCAGGGTCCAGAAGACACTAGGCCTACGAGAATACGGAAAGCAGATATAATTTGAAGGCACAAAATATAAAGTACTTACCTGCTCAGGACGTCATCGCGAAATTCTGTAGGAAATATGTGAAGTGCCGGATCATGAGGGCAATTGAAAATAGTTCTTTGAGTCTGCCACGCCAAGGACCTGAAGCAATGATGCTCGTCTGGTATTGCCGACTAGTACAGTCGATAGAGCATGATACTCTTAATCTCAGGGTGTGGGCGGTGACCTACGTTGACGCCTTGGGCTCAGATCTTCTACCTTTTACCTTCTCTCTCGTTAGTGAAAGGTGTCAATCTAAAATAAAATGAAAATCGAATTAAAATTTTAAATAAACACACCTATGCACAAATAAATAAACGTATATAAACATACCTGACGCACGCACAAAAACCAGCAGCCACAGCAGCTATCCACACACAACACGCACAGGGAGCGACAGACGAGACGGCAAGAGCACACTAACTGGGGTAGGAACACAAAAAGCACAATTCCTGGAACAGCGTCCATGCGGTCAGCTTGGCGCATCTCTATGCCCTATGCACGGAATCTAGGAACATTCAGCTGGTTAACGGCTGTGCAGCTATTCCTCGTAGCCAAGCTGCTCATCTCCTCGCCCATAGTCTTCAACTTGAACAACTGTTCAGCTATCTGTGGGTGTTGTTATGATCTGCTTGTTGCTCTTTGGGCCGCTCCGGCTGGCTCATCGGTCCTCAGGAGGAGTCCCATCCCAGGCCCGCAGTCCATAGCAATCGATAAATACACGATACACAAAACAGCTGTTGACATACGGAACTTAACAGCACTATCACACACTCAATCAAAAACACAAACAACATAGCCTAGAATAAACAACAACAAAGGTAACCAAAACCAGCAACAACTAGCAAAGAAGATCCCGGATCCGAATCCCGGCATACCCAAACTGCCTGAGATGGTAACCTCTATTCCGTATCCCTCAGTTAAAGAGTATACCAAAAAGCCCTTCAAACTACCTTTCAAACGATATATCACTGCGGACGGTAGTCCTCGCTAGTGACGAAAGCGTCACGAAGGGTGCAAAAGGCGACTAGTAATATACACAGGAAGAATGGAAATTTCGCAACGACTTTCCGATCGGATCGAGTTATATACCGATCGAAAGGTATAGCTCTAACTAACAAAAATGCCTACTTAGACATTTAGAAACTCACCTGGTTCGTGAGATAATCAGGTGTAAGTGGGAGGGGCAAAATTTAGGTAGGAGCCTTTTGGTAAAATGTTATCATTTTCTACTGTTCTTATCAAAAATACGCTTCGAATGACACCTCAATCATAATCCGTTCATTGGTTCAAAAGATAATTAAATTTGAAATTATTAGTGGTCTTCCCAAAATTAGATGAAAAGTCAGTTTGCTTGTTTGTTCGTATCAAAGCGTTGAAATAGCTTAAAAGTTTGAATGAGGATCCATTTCCTATCAAAAATCTAGAAAAGTTTGTTCTACGACTTTTTCGAAAAATCGCTAGCTTAGCGGGAAATCGCTAGAATTTGCTAAACTTAAAATAATTACAGTATCAAAAGGTATTTTAAAGAGCTTTCATGCATACCTTTAATCTTATGGAGTACATAGGTCAACAGCTGCAATTGAAAATAGATATCTTTGGCGATTAAAAAAAAATCTACACCTCAAATCATTATAAAATGTATTATATGTTACAGGCAATTTATTTCCGTTTTTTGACATATAACACATATCTGTAAAAATTCGTTTCGGCAAGATATTACCTGTTAACCATGTATACATTTTCATTGCTTGCATGAAATAAAGTTTCCTAGAAGCAAAAACTCGAGATTATGTCACTGCTAGCTTTTGCATTGGCAATGCTAAAGCATTAAATTGTTACAATTTTCCTAAAACTGATTTGGATTTAAATTTGATTTGCTTTTAAAATTTGGAATATGTTTATTGATAACCTTTTATCAAAGTAACATTTGCCAGAAGGCTATACAATTTTGTTGTGTTGCACAAATAACCAGTGCTGCCAGACATTTTGTTTTTGTTTTGTAAGAAGGCGGTATTTAATCAAATAAGTTGCACGTTTAGGATCTTTCTGTAGTGCATTTTGAGTTAATGTGTTCTTATTCTTTTTATTATTTGTATACCCTGTGCCCAAAATAGTCAAAAAGGGTATAATGGTTTTGTGCAATGTATATAACAGGCAGAAGGAAGCATCTCCGACCCTATAAAGTGTATATATTCTTGATCAGTATCAATAGCCGAGTCGATTGAGCCATGTCCTTCTGTCTGTCCGTCTGTTTGAGTCAAAGGATCTCGGAGACTATAAAAGCTAAATACTTAAAACTTGGTATGTAGGTTTCTGTATGGCGGGCGCAGATCAAGTTTGTTTTAAAATTTCGATCGGACGACTATATCATATAGCTGCCATAGGAACGATCAGTCCAAAATCAAGTTTTAGTAAAAAAAACTTTGTTGTTGCTCAAGATATCTCAATCCAACTAATACAATATGCATATGAGGTGGTCCCATACATCCTGACCAAACTTGGTTAAAATCGGGCTACTATATCATATAGCTGCCAAAGGAACGATCAGTCGAAAATCAAGTTTTGGTACGAAAATCTTTTTTGTTGTTTGAGATATCTCAGCCAAACTGAGACAGTATGCATGTGGGATAGTCCCAAACATCCTGACTAAACTTGGTTTAAATAGAAACACTTTGTGATATAGCTGCCATAGGAACGATTAGTCGAAAATCAAGTTTTAGTACGATACATTTTTATGTTGTTTGAGGTATCTCAATCCTATTCTACATCCTGACCAAGTTTGGTTGAAATCGGATATCAAATAGCTGCCATAGGAACGAATTTTAAGATATAGTACGAAAATTATTGTTGTTTTTAGAGATAAGTCAACCAAACTCACAGATTCAGAATTTGTAATTTGGTTTAAATCAGTTCACTAGATCACATAGATGTAATACGAACAATTAGTCAAAAAGTTAATGCCGCATCATCACACCTTCGGCAGGCCTATAGTAGCGCACATACGTATTACCTATCGGAGAGCCAGGGCACAGGGTATTCTACCGTCGAGCACACTCGACTGTGGCCGGGGCCCCGTTGTTTTTTATGGTACTTAATCTGGGTACAGGCAATTTCAAAAACGTCTGATTTCTTCTAAAAAAACAAGGGGGCTCCGCCCCCTGCTCACTTCGCTCGCCTACAGACGGCTACAGTCGAGTGTGCTCGACCGATCGTTCCTATGGCAGCTATAAGATACAGTAAACCGATTTTAAACAACTTTGGTCAGGAAGTATGATACCATTCCACATGCGTATTATGTCGAAAAAATCGATCATATGGCAGCTTTTTGATATAGTGGTCTCGTCTTAACCAAATTATGTCAGAATGTATAATACCATCCCATATGCGTATTCTGTTAGTTTGGTTATGATATCTCAAACAACAAAATAAGTTTTTTATACTAAAACTTAATTTTCGACTGATCATTCGTATGGCACTGAAGCAGAGTCTGCAAAGTGGGGCTGATCTGCCATAGAGTCCGAGTCCCAACGGGATACAGTTGGAGGCGCGTGGCAGTATTTAGGAGCAGTTCCGAAGCAACGATATTTCGAGTTGCCGAATCCGGAGAAACCCAGTGCCCAGCAGGTCAATGTCGAAATGTACAGACGGCCGAGGTCCCGAGCTAGATAATATTGCGTTGTTCCAGGCGCAGAAGACCTATAGGACAGCAATGTCGACACAACTGTCCGAATTTCAGGCAGAGATCCGCCGAGAAATGCTGGCTTTCATTACGCCAACAATTAGATGGACAGTAGGGCAATGAAAGCGCTGCAGAGAGAGTAAGCTGGATACCTGGATCGGCAGCAGAACAGGACCGGTTCTTCAGGATCCAACACAACTGGTCGTACGTCATTCTGGTCAGATCATGTGCAGGTTCGCCGATGGGGGCTGACGTACGATGGAAGCGCTAAAAGTATGCCCGTAAAGGAGTTTATCTTTCGTGTGGAACATATGCAAAGAGCTTACCAATTGCCTTGGGCTGAGATTATCCGGGACTTCCATCTGTTGGTTGACGGTAGAGCCAAAGGTTAATTCTGGATGCACGCGAGCACCGGGCAGGTGATGGATTGGCGAAATTTGCGATACTGTTTGCAAAAGCAGTTCCAGACCTAAAAGTCCGGCTTCGAGCAAGAGCAAGAGCTCAGGGAGCGACGACAGCGACCTGACGAGAGCGTGTACGACTATTTTCAGGAAATGATAACCCTTCGATCAAGGCTGGACACTCATTTTTTCGAGCGTGACTTGATCAGGGTGATCAAGGTCAACATTAAGGAATGCATATAACGAGTGACCCACCCGATGTACGTTACTAGCCTGGAAATGCTGAAGGATAAGTATTACGATGCCGAGAAGTGGTTAGCCAATCGATGGAGTCGACCACCAGGCAATCAGCCGCCGCTGAGAACTTATAAGGAGCGACACCAAGTCCAGGAGGGGTATGTTTCAGAGCCGGGAGCAATGCCTGAGAACGAACCGTCTGAACCTGTAGAGGTTTTGTATAGACCGCGTCCTGGCGGAGACGAGAAAGCTCCTCCGTAAATGTGCTGAAATTGTGATAGAGCGGGCACACATTTTGAGGATGAATGTCCCCGGTGCGTAACATTTTTTGGTGTGGCCTGCGGAAGTTCGGTCTTGCACATAGTATAGTAGGAGTCGAGGCATTGTACTAAGTGGAATCGGAGTTCCTGATGAAGAGCGAGTTCGCCGCACATCTCGGACGCAGCATGGCAGGAGAGGCTGAAATCGTTAAACGGTCAGTTCAGATCGTTTGATCGGAAAGGATTTCGAAAGACTTACTTGGAGCAGCATACCATACAGCTGGTAGAGGGAACAGTGCTCGTGATGATGCGGTTTTATCCGGATTCACCGATAGTCTAGTAGTTGCTTTTTGCGGAGGTAGATGAAACGCTGAGAATAGAAGTGGTAGAACTCAGCGAGAGCCCATGAAGCATGCGGATGACTTTTGTGTGAAAGTCCGGAAAGAATCAGCTGTGTTGTATACCCGGAAACTAAATGCCGTTACGGTGAAGGGTGCTTACCCGCTTCAGAACATCGAGTCAAATCTGAGCTGAGTGGATGGCACCGCATTCATTAGAAGCGTCGATCTTAAGCATGCGTTTTAGCAAATAGAGCTTGATCCTAAAAGCCGGGAGTACACAGCATTTACGATTCCAGGTCGCCCGTTAAACCAGTTGCGTATGATGTCGTTTGGCTTGTGCAACGCTGCTCAACGTTTTTGCCGATTGATGGACCGCGTCATACCTCAGGCACTCAGGAGAAAGGTGTTCGTGTACTTGGACGATCTGCTTATCATATCCAAGAACTTCGACAAGCATATGGAGCTGGTGTCCAAAGTGGCGAAGTGTCTAATCTCCGCGAAACTGACGATTGGCCTGCAGAAGTCCAATTTCTACTTCAAGTACCTTCGGTTCCTGGGATACGTCATCAGTGAGGGATCGTTTCGGGCGGATCCGGAAAAGGTGGTAGCGATTCTCCAGATTCCAGTGCCAAAGAGGGTTCCGACAGTCCAATAGCTTTCTTTGCAGCGAAGTGTGACGAAGAATGAAGAAGGAGAGAGATTGTTCAAACCATTCGAAGTGGATGAACTGAATCTTTTCGACTTCGAGACCACTGCCTTTGAGAGTGATGAGTACTTGGAGCGGCTGAAGGTCGTGCAGTAACACAAGGACCAGTTTTCAAACCGTCGATTCGGGGAAGGAGCGTACTCAATTCACACGTGCGGACAGGAAAGAATTCCAGTGGAAAATGTGGATCCCAGAAACTTTGATTTCGAACGGGTGAATCTTTCTGTGCTGGCAGCGATTCGCACCCACGTGAATGAGGACCAGACTGCGTGGGATGAAAAATTTCCGGAGATTCAGGCGGCATTGTGAAGTGCAGTCCACGCGAGCACCGGAGTGTCGCCATACTTTGCCATGTTTGGGCAAAATATGTTTTCTCACGGCACCGACTATGCCCTGGCGAGAAAGCTAGGCGCGTTGGAAGAGACATCGATAAAACAGTTGGCCCGCTCGGAGAAGCAACAGATCTACAGGGCCAGGATCCAGAAGACACAAGGCCTACGAGAATGCGGAAAGCAGATATAATTTGAAGGCACAAAAAATAAAGTACTTACCTGCTCAGGACGTCAACGCGAAATTCTGTAGGAAATATGTGAAGTGCCGGATCATGAGGGCAATTGAAAATAGTTCTTTGAGTCTGCCACGCCAAGGACCTGAAGCAATGATGCACGTCTGGTATTGCCGACTAGTACAGTCGATAGAGCATGAAACTCTTAATCTCAGAGTGTGGGCGGTGACCTACGTTGACGGCTTGGGCTCAGATCTTCTACCTTTTACCTTCTCTCTCGTGAGTGAAAGGTGTCAATCAAAAATAAAATGAAAATCGAATTAACGTTTGAAATAAACAAACCTATGCACAAATAAATAAACGTATATAAATATATCTGAAGAGCGACAGACGAGACAGTACAAGACGCTGAGATCGAGACACAAAGGTCCAACGACAAAGAGGCAAGAGCACACTAACAGGGTCAAGAACACATACAGCACAATTCCTGGAACAGCGAGTGGCAGCACCCTGCTGGAACGGTAACCTCCTTTCCGTATCCCTCAGTTAAAAGGTATACCAAAATACCTTTCCAACGATATATAGAACATACCTGTAGCTTTATCGTTTGGATACTTAATGGGTTTTTCGATTAGCGATTTTCCGCTAAACTAGCGATTTTTTTAAAAAGTCGTCGACGTAAAGTATCTAGTGTTTTGTTTGGAAATAGATCCACATTCACAAACATAAGCAATTTCAACGCTTTGATATAGTCAAACAAGAGGACTGGTTTTTCATCTCGTTTTGGTAAGGCGTCTACATTTTTTTTAAAAATTATCTTTCAAACCAGTGGTCGGATTTTGATAAACAAGGTGTCTTTAGACGCGTATTTTTGATAAGAATAATTATACAAATTAAAATAAAAAAACATTTATTTTACACCTTCTTTTCTCACGAACCAGGTGAGTTTTCAAAAGTCTGGGCAGGCACTTTTGATAGTTAGAGCTATACCATTCGATCGGTCTTTTATTCGACCTGATGGGAAATTTTCCATTCTTCCTGTATACAGCGTGGGCCCGAATAAGTGTCGCACTATGGAGTTACATGTTGGCCAAACTGAAGAATTTAAAAAACATGACGTTGCAGCAGTTCGAGGGTCTACTCGAAAAAAAATTGGGGTGTAATACCCGATGAAGCTGGCCGTGCCGCTTGCAATGGATTTCAAAAGCGTTCAAAACTGTTTAAGGGGGAAAGATTCGAGCTAAATATGTAAAAACATAAGAAAATACTCTAAAACAAACCAAGATCAAAGTTTTGGGAATAAAAAATAGGAATCATAAAATATAAATGTCAACTAAGAACAAGGGGGACCGCCCCCAGCTCGCTTCGCTCGCGAAAAGGTGTGGCTGCAGTCGAGTGTGTTCGACTGTATTATACCCTGAGCCCTGGCTCTCCGACAGCTCATGCGTATTTCCATTCCGTTAGGCACGCCGAAGGTGTGGTGATGCGGCGTTAAGTTTTTCACTAATTGCTCGTTTTACATCTATGTGATATAGTGAACCGATTTAAACCAAATTACAAATTCCGAATCTGTTAATTTGTTTGAGTTATCTCTATTTAACGGAACAGTCGAGTGTAATCGACAATAAGATACCCTGAGCCTAGGTAAAACGCAGAAAGTTGGCATAAAAATTTAAAGATTTAACTTAAAACCCTAAATAAAAGGTGATGTCAGGTTTTTTCGAACTACACCCCTCACAGTGGGCGTGGCGAAATTTCAATATAAGCTTAAGTTGCCTGACTTAATGGGGAGTCTATATTCCAAATTTGGTGGTCCTAGCTCTTACCATCTCTGAGAGCCTTTTGCTTCCGCGGACAGACGAACAAGGGTATATCGACTCTGCTGTAGATGCTAATCAAAAATATATACCTTATCGTGTCGGAGATCTTCCTTCTGCTCAAACTTGATCTGCGCCCGGTATCCAGGAACCTACATACCAAATTTTAAGTCTCTAGCTCTTATAGTCTCTAAGATTCTTTAACTTAAACAGACGGACGGACAGACAGACGGACATGGCTCAATCGACTCGGCTGTTGATACTGATCAAGAATATATATACTTTATAGGGTCGGAGATGATTCCTTCTGCCTGTTACATATATTTCACATAACCATTATACCCTTTTTGACCATTTCCAATGGGTACAGGGTATAAAAAGTAGCTTCGGCTTTTCTGTATTTGGTTTAAATTTTCTTTCGAAGAGTTATATATGTCCATAGTTCATTATTCCAAAAGCTCTATGTCAACATATACCTGTAGACCCTTTTGATTTTGATTTTGAAAAAATAGTTCGACAAATGTTGTCTTTTTGTAATACGAAAAAGTTCAAAAGCCAAAATTAAAAATAAGCAAGCGAAACAGTCGAGTGCACTCGACAGTAATATACCCTGAGCCTAGGCACGTAGATGCTGTTCGGCGCGCCGAAGATTTAATGCCCTTGCAAAACGAAGCAAGTTTGATTTAGATATTTCTAGAACGAGCAACAATTTTTCTTCTAATCCTTACATGCCACAGTTTTGCGAATATCTAAAAAAACATTTTTTTTGAATTCATATATTTAATTTAATATTATTCGTCACAAAATTAAATATAAATATACCCCCTCAGGGTAAATACGACACAGTAAATCTTCACAATTAATATATCACACCCGTTCACTGCAAATGTAGGTAACGAATTGAAAAGTGAAACAAATCTGCATAGATGTAGAAAATAATGAGCGGGGGCGCTCACTCAATATAGATAGACAATGCTTTTTATGACCCTCTTTTAGAATTGCCATTGAATTGGCGCGCGCCAATGACAAATTTTCTTTGAGAGAGAGAGACACAATGAAGTTGAGCGAAAAACAAAGAAGTGCACTTTTGAGAGCATTGAGAGAGAGCATTGAAAGAGAGCATGTGTCCATGCATATGTATGTAAGTAAGAGTGTGTAAAGTTAGCAAATGCAAAATTCAACGAGCTGCTGCTATGTAAAATTATATGTATGTAGTAAATATAAAAGGGCTTAATTAATCATTTTAATTCTATTTCTCTGCTTCCAATACTGTGCCTGTCACTCGTCACAAAATTGTTAATATCTTCACTATTTATGAACTAATCCTGTTGAAAATTGGTGACTAGATGCGGGCATGATCCTACACCCGTTGACAAAAATTAAAGATTTAACATATAGAACTAAATTAAAGATGATGTCAAGTTTTTTCGAATTACGCCCCCCACAGTGATCGTTGCGAAATTTGAACATAAACTCGATCTGCCTGACTTAATGGGGAATCTATATTTCAAATTTTGTGGTCCTAGCCCTTACCATCTCAAAACCTTTTGTTTAAACGGACAGATGGACAAACGGACAGACGGACAACGGTATATCGACTCGGCTGTTGATGCTGCTCATATATTTATACCTTACGGTGTCGGAGATGCTTCCTTCTGCCCGTTACATACTTTTGCACAAACTTAATATACCCGCTCAGGGTATTAAAATATTTAACTACAAATTTTTGTTTTCTCAATTTTTGTCATCCTTATTTTTATTTTCCTTATTTTTGTTTTCCTATAATTTAATTTCTAATTACTGTATTCCTGATATTGGATTTCTAATTACTTTATTCCTAATTTTGGATTCCTTATTTTTTCTTGTGAACCGATTTGAACAAAATTCCCAATCTGTAAGTTTGGTTCTTAATTTTCGATTAATCACTCCAATTGCAGCTATTTGATTAAGTAGTCCGATTCAAACAAATTTGGTCAGGTTTTATAAAACCAATCCAGATGCTTATTCTATCTGTTTGGTCGAGATATCTCAAACAACAAAAAAGTTTTTTCAACTAAAACTTGATTTTCGTAATCTTAACTAATATAGCTATATGATATAGATATGATATAGTGGTCTGGTCTTAACCAAATTATGTCAGAATGTATAATACCATTCCATATGCGTATTCTGTCAGTTTGGTTATGATATCTCAAACAACAAAAAAGATTTTTGTACTAAAACTTGATTTTCGACTGATCGTTTCTCTGACACTGAAGCAGAGTCTGCAAAGTGGGGCGGATCTGCTATGGAGTCCGAGTCCCAACGGGATACAGTTGGAGGCGCGTGGCAGTATTTAGGAGCAGTTCCGAAGCAACGATATTTCGAGTTGCCGAACCCGGAGAAACCCAGTGCCCAGCAGGTCAATGTCTAAGGAAATGTACAGACGGCCGAGGTCCCGAGCTAGATAATATTGCGTTGTTCCAGGCGCAGAAGACCTACAGGACAGCAATGTCGGCACAAGTGTCCGAATTTCAGGCAGAAATCCACAGAGAAATGCTGGCTTTAATGTTGGAGATTCAGGACACGGTTAGGATTATGCGTCCAGTGGATCCTGCTCCGTCGAAGCAGCTACAGGAACCGGCAGTTTCGTTGTCGGCTCCCACATATTCG